>CAUYON010086506.1:0-13248 GCA_963573935.1 Arctocebus calabarensis | reverse complement strand
GCTTGCGCAATTCTCTTGCCTCAGCCTCCCGAGTAGCTGGGACTACAGGTGTCCGCCCACAAGGCCCGGCTATTTTTTTGTTGTGGTTTGGTCAAGGCTGGGTTTGTACCCGCCACCCTCCGTATATGGGGCCAGCGCCCTACTTACTGAGCCATAGGTGCAACCCTAACTTAGAATTTTTAAAAGCACAAACTTCAGGGTCTTGCTTTTAACATCTGCTTCTTTATCTTTTGATATTCTTAACTAATGAAGTAACTTGGTTTGATTTTCTTTAAACAGGTGATGATGTTAAATGTAAAGATTACATTGTTGCACTGCAGCACCCTGTGACCACTGACATTAAGCATTCCATTAAAATGTTTGAGTTAACATTGGACGCACTCATCTCATTTAACAAGCGGACTCTAGTTCTGTTTCCAAATATTGATGCAGGTAATTGAACTTGAAAGTGAAACTATGCTATCTACCTTTTCACATTTTACAAGTCTATTCTTTTGACTGCATTCCTTTCTTGCTCTTCTTATCATCTATAGCCAGTATATTCTGAAATGCATTCTACTTTTCAAAGGATTATCAATTTTGCTGTAGCTCAGAGTTTGTAGTATTTTTGTCAAGTCTAACAGAAATGTAAAAAGAAAAATAGGTATTAAAAAAAATTAGGTCTTTCTAATTTCTACTTTAGCCTCCGATTTAGTCTCTTCCCTCTGTAGTTTCTGTCTGTGAGACACTGCACTAGCTAAGAGACACAGACTTTAGAAGTTGAAGTGAAAAAGTGTCTCTAGAAAAGTAGTGATTCCACTGACTACAGTAAAATAGCCATTATTTCTTATTTTCTTTCCTATTTATGTTATCTATACCTTAAAGTAACCTTGAACTTAAGCAGTTTATATCTGGGGTCCCTACCCAGTTGATCCGTAAGCGTGCCCTGGTTATCATCCACTGGTGGATGGTTCCATAATAGACTTTGGTGTTAGTGAAACCTCAGGCAACTTAATGAGGACGTGAGAGACATATGAGAAATGTAAGAGCAAGGCCTGACACTGAGGATTTTTCAAATACTGGTTGTTGTTAAATGATACCACTCATTAGGCATTTTTTGGTAAAGGAGGCAGGACCTTTTCTCAGCAATGCCAAGATGTCACCATCTTACTTTGAAGAACTCCTCTGTTAGGTAGGGGGTTCCCTTGAATCTTTTCTATTAGAAAAAACAAAGTAAGGTGTTGCTTGAAAAAAAAAATTTTTTTTTTAAATTGTTGGTGATTCATTGAGGGTACAAGAAACCAGGTTATACTGATTGTCTTCGTTAGGTAAAGTCCCTCTTAAAATCGTGTTTTGCCCTCCAAAGGAATGGCACGCTCCAAGTGTTTACAATTTTTGTCAGGTTTCCTGAATAGATTGTGAATGAGTTGCAACTGGATTGTATATTATTTTGTTTTCATAGAGCTGGGCCTGGCACAGTGCTGGTGCCAAGTAGGTGAGCAGAAATGTTTGTCAGGGGCGGGAGTACACGAGCTGGGCAGTGTGAAGGGAGGGTGCTTATGGAAAATGCCTGGAAATAGAATTATTGACTAACTGGAGGTAGGAGTAAGGGAAAGAGAGTCAGAGGTGATGTTGAGATTTTCTTCTTTGGGCCTTTAGTGGGGTAGAAAAAGTATTTGAGGAGGGAGGTTAACTTTAGCTTGAACTTCTATTTTGTTTTGTTATGTTTTGCTTTCCTTTATTTATTTATTTTATTTTAAGACAGAGTCTCACTCTGTCACTCTCGATAGAATGCCATGGCATCATAGCTAAGAGCAACTTCAAACTCCTGGGTTCGAGTGATCCTCTTGACTCAGCCTCCTGAATAGGTGGGATCACAGAGGCCCACCACAACATTCAACTAGCTTTTCTATTTATAGTAAAGATGGGGTCTCGCTCTTGCTCAGGCTAGTCTCCAACCCCTGAGCTTAGGCAGTCCACCTGCCTTGCCTCCTAGAGTGCTAGGATTACAGACATGAACTACTGTGCCCAGCTATTTATTTTATTTTTTTAAAATCTACTGAACTTCTCAGATATACTGGGTAGCATGCCAGGTGCTGGTGATTCTGAGGCAGTAGGTCAGAATACCCAAGGCATTCAGTCTTTTGAGAAATAGATCAATGTGTTATTGAAGAGGTGTGAACAAAGTGCTGTGGTAGACGACCAGTCTGCTGATTCTGACTGTAGGGTCAAGGATGCAGCCCTGAGTGACATTTGAGCTGAGTTTGCCAAGCCACAGAGAGCTTTCCAAGCGCAGAGGAAAGCATATGTAGAAGCTTGGTGCTGACCTGGGTACAGTGGCTCATGCCTATAGTCACAGCTGTTCCAGAGGCTGAGATGGGAGGATCATCTGAGGTCCAGAGTTTGAGATCAGCCTGGACAATAGCCATACCCTGTTTCTACAAAAAAATTAAAAAATTAGCCAGATATGGTGGCCCATGCCTGTAGTCTCAAGTACCCTGGAGGGAAGTACTTTGGGAATGGGAAGATCACTTGAGCCCAAGATTTTGAGGCTGCAGTGAGCTATGATCTCATCACTGTATTCCAGATTGGACAGTAGCATGAAACCCTGTTACACAGAAAAACAACGCCCCCCCCCCAACCCAAGAAGAAGCAAAGTGATGAGAACATTCTGGAATTCTTAGGGAGCAAGGAGAAGTTCAATGTGGCTTTAGAGAAAGGGTCAGGAGGGCCAGTGGTAGATGATAAGGTGGACAGAGGGGTCAGAGGATATTTCGGAACAGTGGGGTGACACAGTCGGACTTGTTTTAGAAATACAGTGCTGGCAGGCTCGGGGCCTGTAGCTCAGGGTTAGGGTGCCAGCCACATACACCAGGGCTGGAGGGTCGAAACCCAGCCCAGGCCTGCTAAACAACAATGACAACAACAACATAAAAATAGCCAGGCATTGTGGCAGGTGCCTGTAGTCCCAGCTCCTTGGGAGGCTGAGGCAAGAGAATCCTTAAGCCCTAGAGTTTGAGGTTGCTGTTAGCTGTGATGACACAGCACTCTACCAAAGGTGACATAATGAGATTCTGTCTCAAAAAAAAAAAGAAGAAAGAAAGAAAGAAACACAGTGCTGGAGGCCAAGGCAGTTGTCAGGTATGGGATGAAGACAGCAGGACAGAGGAGTGGGAGGGGCAGGAGGAGTGGGCTTGGGAGGGCTCTTCTGTGGGAGGAAGGATGCCACTTTCTGCACTGTGCCCCAGGAGAATGGTGGCACGTCTATACATGGGCCACCTACCTGGAGCCAGCTATGTGAAAATACTTGTTGGCACAGCTGTGGATTTAAGAAGAAACTTTTTGGTTTCAGAACTCCTTTATACTCTGAAAAATCATTAACAATCTCAAAGACCTCCTGTTTATGTGGGTTATCTCTATTGGTGGATGTGTATTTAATAGAAACTAAAACTAAGAACTTTTTAAAAATTCATTTTTTTTTTTTTGAGACAGAAGCTGTCACCCTGGATAGAGTGCCATGGCATTACAGCTCACAGCAACCTCCAATTCCTGGGCTCAAGCGAGTCTCCTACCTCTGCCTCCCAAGTAGCTGGGACTACAGGTGCCTGCCACAACGCCCGGCTATTTTTTTTTGGGGGGGTTGCAGCTGTCATTGTTGGTTGGCGGGCCCAGGCTGGATTCGAACCCACCAGCTCAGGTTTACATGGCTGGCGCCTTAGCCCGCTGAGCCACAGGCGCCGAGCCCATTTGTTTTTAAATAATAATAAAACCAGTTACATTGACATAAAGAACATACCTTTATGAAAAATAACTTTATTTTCCAAAACGAAAACAAAAAATAGTAAGGAGATTGGCACTGATTTACGTATTTGCAAATCTGTTTAATGTCTGCATTTTCATATTTGCTTCTTCATTCAAACTGTTGCAATATCATATGACATATAGTTTCTAGAATATTCCATCATATACTCACAAGATGATTGGAGTGAAATAAATAAATGACGTTTTACAATTATTATTATAAGAATACTTTTTACCTCACAGACTCCCCCCAAAAGTCCTGGGGTTCCCCAAAGTTCCCTGGACCACACTTTGAGAACCACTGAAGTAGGCACTTAGCAGGAGTCTGTTGAATGACAGTTCCCATAGCACTTTATTTAAATACATGCATGGCATTTATCTCACAGATTCATAACTGTGTATGGCAGGTGTGCAGTGGGTGGTGGGAGCCAGGCATGTAGTTATGTGGCACACAGAATGTGGGGGCTGGTGGAAGGTCTGGCCCCAACACTGAAGGAATAAATAGAGAGGAAAGAGCTGGAAGGACTTAGGAGGAGAATCAGGCCAAGCCATACAACCTAAGGAAGCACAGAGTTCCAAGAAGGGGATAGTCCATAGTTTTTTGATTTAAAATAGCCAGTCAGGGAGTGGTCCCCAGTGTCAAAGTGGCAGAGAGGTTGTTCGAGGCCAGGGCTCCGAAGATGCTGTTGGAACTGGCAGTAAGCAGGGGACTGGTCGACCTTGGGGGCAGTTCTGGCATTTCGACAGTGGCCAGGGTAGACTGGTAGGTGAGCAGGTGGGGACTGGGGCAGAAGCCTCTCTGTCCAGAGGTTGGCTGTGAAATGCCCTTTGCCCTCCAGATTGCCGTTGTTAGATTTACTCCGGGTTCTGCAATTCTGGGAGAGGCCCATGGAGAATGTTGAAGTGGGGATCTAGCAGAGATGTGTGAATGATGCAAAGGACTGAAGGTAAAAAAATAAGGTAGCTGTGCAAGAATGTTCACAGAGTATGATAACACTGAAAAATGGAAGACAGATTTCCATCATTTGCCTTATGGTTACAGGCTGGAGAACACCACTCGTTCATTCACTCATTCCTTAATCCACACGCACACATATTCAGCTGTACCAGGTACTGTCAGAAATGCTGGGGACACAGCAGAATAGCTAACCTGGTGTGGAACGTTTTTTCCAAATGCATTTTTAATAAGAAAAGCAAGTTTGTGAGTAATATGTATAGTATGACACAATTTTTATAAAGATAAAACAACCTTAAGTCAATATTTGTGTGTATTAGGCATGCAGATAGATTCATAGTGAAAATGCTGGAGAGATGCAAGCAAACAGCAGAGGAGTCAAGGGGGCTGGGGTATGCATGAAAAGACATTGCGTCTTTTTATTCTTTATACTTCAGCCTTGTTTGAATTTGGTACTCAGTAAATGATTCTGTGTTTTTAAATGTTTTTTGGAAAATTGGTGGGTCTTGGTGGGTAGAAAAGAGAGAGGAACCCGGTGTGTCCAGAGAGTTCCTGTTGGTTTGGTCTTATTCTTCCTTTTGAAAATGTCTGTCAGGCTACAGCCCCTTCTGGGCGGCCACCCACAGGGTGTAGGCCACCAGGGATGGCACATGGGAAGGTTCAAGTTTGGGATAGGACCTTCTGTGCAGAGGTCTCTGTTGATCACTAGGGAAGGCCGTGCAGTGCATAGGGCTGAGTTTGCGGGGAGCGGGGGGCCTTTGTGGGAGCAGGATTCGCCAGAGGCATCCCCTAGTCACCGAGGGCCACCAGAACAAAGCGCTGCCGCAGCCTGGGGCTTACACGAGGAAGTTCATGGTCTCTGTTCCGCAGGCTCAAGTCTGGGTGGAGTGTCTGCAGGGTGGCTCGCTGCACCTTCTCAAGGTGGTCCCTCTGTGCACAGCAGTGTCCGAATTTCCTCTTCTTAAAAGGACAGCGGTCGTTCTGGGTTAGGGCCCACCCTAGTGACCTCATTTTAAAAGTCCTTCTCCAACTACAGTCACACTGGGAGGCACCAGGGCTTGGGGTGAGGGCTTCAACACAGGAATTTGGGGAGGACACGGGTCAGCCCATGTCCGACCGAATTTTCCTTTGGCCTGTCCTGAGTGCTGGCTGGGTGCCAGGACGTGTGGCCGGTGTCCCTCAGAAAGAGCCTTAGTAAAAGCAGTGTAGTCGCATGTGCGGCTCCCCAACCACACGGAGCAACCGAAAATCCCCACGGGGACCAGGCTCGGCACGATTTCCTGACAGATAGGACGGGAGGGAGGGGGCCGCGCCGCCTCCGGGCGACACCTGACGGGCCTCTCTCCGCAGCTCATGCCCGCGGCGCCCCGGCGGCCGGCGGCCGGGCATGGAGCGGCGGAGCAAGATGGACTTCTTCCAGAAGCTGGGCTACGGCCGCGGGGACGTGCTCCGGGTGCTGGGCAAGCTGGGCGAGGGCGCGCTGGTCAACGACGTGCTGCAGGAGCTCATCCGCACCGGCAGCCGCCCCGAGGCCCCGGCCGCGCCCCGGCTCGTGCCCCGCGGCTCCTGCGGGGTCCCCGACGCCGCCCGGCTCGGCCTGGGGGCAGCCCCCGAAGAGGACTGCGGAGGCCCGGCCAGCTTCCTGCGACCCATCGTGATCGACGGCAGCAACGTGGCGATGAGGTAGCCTCCCTTCACCCTGTGCGGGCGCGGGCCTGGGAGCTGTCCCTCTTCCGTTTGCTCCAAAGAACTTTGGGTGCCCGGGGATGGGGCTTTGAACCTCTAAGTCGCTTCACCTCGCTGAAGCGCACTTTCTCCATCTGTCGGATTGAGATAGAACCTCCCTAGAGGGGACTTGTGAGACTCTGAGCTGCACAAAATACCAGGACGGTGCCTGAGAACCGAGTAAGAGTTCCAGGAGGGGAGCTGTTCTCTATGAAGGCAGGGAGTGGTAATGGGGGAGGAGTCCGGTCCGGGGTTGGCAGATACCACCCCTTGTCTGGAGTCTGTCCCTAAGCACTGGGGAGACTTCTGCAAGCCGTGGTATTTATTTCCTCTTCAGTGAAAGAAACCAGTAGACAGACACCTCTTCTGTGTCTCACAAGGGTAGAACGACCAGGTGGGAAGACATACTCTAATGGCTGGAAGCCTTCTGTGGGGTAGCCATTCCCTTGCTAGATGGGACAGAGGTGTTTGTGGCCCCAAAGCTGCAAACACTGGCTAATGGCATCTCCATGTGTTTTGGGGACTGCACGCTCATGCCCTGAACTGTTCGTTAACTCACCCTCTCTTGGCTGAGCTCCCCTGGAAGGGAATCTCTGCAGCCTCCCTCAACTCTCCTCTGGGCCAGCCAGGGCATCGCTCAAATAAGTGGATTATTCTACCACTTGGTTTAGTCAGGAAATTGTTCACTTACAGAGGTGAATACATTGCTTCCCCTTTCGAAAACTGGGTACTCCCACCCGTAAGTGGGAATCCAGAAAAGCAGTTGTCTTCAGCACCTAGCGAGGTAACAGAGGATCCCAGTTTTCCCTGGGGATTTGGGCACACTTTAGATTTAGCATTGCAGGGCAGAAGTTTGGAATGGATCAACACAAGATGGCCCTGCCTCGGGGGCTGTCTCTACGTGCTCTTTATGGTGTATCCTGACAATGCTAAAGGCTTTGAATATAAGACGATGTTGCTTAAATCCAAGACCTTCCCAGCCCTGAGATTATGTGAGCTCTGTGGTTTCAAATCCCAACAGCAGAAAAGATTTAAAAAGACTTCTCTGGGTGGCGCCTGTGATCAGTGGGTAGGGCCCTGGCCCCATATACCAAGGGTGGCAGGGTCAAACACGGCCCCAGCCAAACTGCAACAAAAAATAGCTGGGCATTGTGCCGGGTGCCTGTAGCTACTCAGGAGGCTAAGGGAAGAGAATCACCTAAGCTCAGGAGTTGGAAGTTGCTGTGAGCTGCCTGACACCATGGCCCTCTACCGAGGGTGATAAAGTGAGACTCTGTTTGTACAAAAAAAAAGACTTCTCCAGGGGCTACTGGAAAGTGTCAGCATTCTCTCTTTGGGACTCAGGCCTTTTTTTAAGGAATGGTGGTGAGTTCTCTTTTGATGGGAGGCTCTGTTATTGTTTGGAATTGAAACCTAAACCACATCCTGTATTTGCACATAACCATAATGTGTCCTGGGTAGATCTGTTAGTCTCCCCATGTATTCCCCCCTCTCCTACAATGAGAACCATTTTAATATCTTCATGTTCAATCTGTGTGGGCTACAAATGGAAACCATCACTCAGGCTTATTATGAAGAGCGTGTCAGAGCATAAATGCATCCACATACTAGCTGCCTACAAAACACCTCCACTAACCACAGGACAGGTACCTGTGTGCATTCTGTCTGTGTGTATATATAGGTGTGCACACACGTATCTGTGTACATACACAAACAGCTCCCCCCACTGATCCCCACCACCAAATCCCTGTAGTTAGGAAAAAGAGACAAATTGCACAACCACCCAATCGTGAAATGCAATTGGTCCCTTTCAAAGGCAGGTTCTATAGAAAGAGTGGGCGTCCTCAGTTCTAACCGTTCCCTTCCCTTTCCACAGACGTGTCTCTGATGTCCTCCTACAAGAGTTTCAACAGAACACACGTCTCTCAGGATCTGCCAGATCCTCCGTCATGAAAGAGACTGACGTGAGTCCTCACCCTTTATAGGGAAAGGACGAAACCCAAGATGTTGTCTTGTTATTATCTGTTGACCTCAAAATTCAATTAACCTCAGAAACATGGTTTCTGAAAATTTTCTTTCACTGTTTTGTGGTATTGCCAACATTGCCATTTTATGGGTTTTCATTTTTCCTTTTTTTTGAGACAGAGTCTCACTATGTCGCCCTCGGTAGAGGCCATGGCGTCACAGCTCACAGCAACCTCAAACCCTTGGGTGGAAGCAATTCTCTTGCCTCAGCTTCCCAAGTAGCTGGGACTACAGGCGCCCACCACAATGCCCAGCTCTTTTTTTTGGTTGCAGTTGTCATTGTTTTAGTTGGCCTGGGCCAGGTTCAAACCCGCCAGCCCTGGTGTATGTGGCTGGTGCCCTACCCACTGACCTAAGGGCACTGCCTCCCCATTTTTATTAGACAGAGTTTTATTCAGTCACCCAGGTTAAGAGTACAGAGAGTACATTGCAGCCCATTGCAACCTTAAACTTCTAGGCTCAAGTGATCTTCCTGCCTTAGCCTCCCACATAGCTGGGGCTACAGGCATGTGCTACCACACTAGCTAATTTTTCTATTTTTAGTAGAGATGGGGGTCTCACTCTTCCTCAGGCTGGTCTCAAACCCTTGGCGTCAATAGTCCTCCTGTGTGGTTCTCCCAGAGTGCTGGGATTCTAGGCATGAGCCCCTGCACCCAGTTCATTCTTTGTTTTTGAAGGTGATAGGGCTTTCCGTGCTGGCTGGTCCTGGAGTAATGGGACCTACCCTGAGCAGATGAGAAGAATGTCACTTGCTGGCAGGCTGCGGCTGTGTTCCCTGGAGCCTAGGGTGGGCTTCTGGAAGCCCTGGGGAAGAATCCATTTTTCTAGTCTTTTCCAGCTTCCAAAGACTGCCTGCATTCCTTGGCTCCTAGCCGCCTCTTTCTTCAAAGCCAGCAATGTTCTGAAATGATGCACAACAACATTGCATGTGTATGTGCATTTCCGTTTCTCTGGGGAAAGATTCATACTTAAAGGATCTATGACCCTAAAATGCTGGAACCACTGATGTACAGCAGGAAGTTACAGAAAATATCATGCTTTATGGTCAGAGATGCTTTTCTTTCTGTGCCTTTTAGGAGGCACTAAGCCACCTGCCCCTGTTAGCACAGAGAATGTGAGAGGGACCATCAGTCCTTGTAAGGGAACCTCTCAGTCACACAGGACTGGAGTTAATGAGCTTGGCCAAGGTCAATACTGGATTAGTCAGCATGCTCCCCCCACATGCCACCATAGGTAGAAATTGCCTTGGGCTTCTCTTCCCAGTGCTTCAGCTTATTTAACCCAAAGTGGTTTGTCATGGCTGAACCTAGAAACTGGGTTGCTGCTCTCTAGGGGTCAGCAGAGTGGGTCACTGGCCAAGTGCTTTCTATAAGAAATGAGCTCTTACAAGCAGGACTGATGGCATCATTACCATTTCATAGGGGATGTGTCAGTGTAAGAATTCCAAGTCAAAACGGGGGGGGGGGGGGAGGAGGAGGAGAGGGGGGAGAGCACATGACAGGAACCCGGGCAGCAGAACTTATGGCTCGACCTTGGTTTTGTGCGACCTCTTGCTCTAACCCACATAACATGCCAGCAAGGTCAGAGGCAGGGGACAAAACACAGGCACCTCTAGCCCAGGGCCATCCAATACAACTCCATGACACGGGGGAGAGTGCCATACCTACACCTGTTAGGGTGGCCATTCGCCACATGTGGCTATCGGGCACCTGACCGGTTTCAGGTGTAACCAAGGAGCGGGATTCTAAATTATTTTTTAAATTAATCTGAATTTAAATGTGAATAGCCACATGTGGTAGTGCCTTTTCCTGGACTATACACTCTCCCTTTTCAGCCTTCTAGCTGTGCAGCCTCAGGAGCATCACCTGACTTAAAAACAAATATATTTTTTTGATACAGGGTCTTACTCTGTTGTCCAGACTGGAGTGCAGTGATGTGATCATCGCTCACTGCAAGCTCCACCTCCTGGGCTCAAACAGTCTTCCTGCTTTGGTCTCCCAAAGTGCAGGGATTAGAGGTGTAAGCCACTGAGACCAGCCCACCTGGCTTTTTTGAGCCCAATTTAGAGAACTTAGAGGTTGGACTAAAATAACCTTAAATAGTTTTTTTTTATCTCTAATATGCTAAGATTCAGAGTAGTTATTTTTCTTTTTAGGTTTTTGAGATAGTCTCGCTCTGTCACCCAGGCTAAAGTGCAGTAGTGTCATCATAGCTGACCACAACCTCAAACTCCTGGGCTCAAGGGATCCTTCTGCTTCAGCCTTTCAAGTAGCTGGGATTATAGGCTCAGGTCATCTAGTCAGGTTAACTTTTCTATTTTTAGTAGAAATGAGGTCTTGCTCTTGCTCAGGCTGGTCTTGAACTCCTGTCCTAAAGCAATTTTCCCACTTTGGCCTCCCAAAGTGGTAGAATTATAGGCATGAGCCACCATACCTGGCCCACGGTGGTTATTTTATATTTGCTTGAAAGAGCAAATTTTTTCTTATAAAGGAATTTCTCTTCTGCTTCAGAGGTTCATAGAGAGTAACTTGCCTGAGGTCCCAGAGCAATAAGGGGCAACTTGGATTCAGCAGCTTTTCCCAGTACCTCAAATTAACCCCAGCAGTTCCCATTCCTTTAACTCTTCCCCAGTCTGGTCTTGGAAAAGTTTGCAGGGTGAGAGACCCTGACCCCATAGGCCTTTGCTCTAAAGCCAGACTTCTTGCCTTGCAGAGTGAGCCCTGGTGAGCTAGCTGCAGAAGGCACGTGTGAGTTCTCCACTCTCCCCCACCAAATGACAGGGCCCATTCCTGCTGCCGCCAAAGGGCTGGGCCCCTCAGGCCATCACACAGGTGTTGACTAGTAGCTCTGGTTGACAGGCAGCCTACAGACTGATTTCCAAGTACAGTCCCCATCCCTTCAAGAGAGATGAGAGACACAGAGAGGTCAGGAGCTTGGGTCACTCGGCTGCATCCCCGGGTCGATAGACATGTGGCTCTAAGAAAAATGTCCAGCAGTATTTTTTTTTTTAAGTCAGCTTTCACTGCAGGCATCTGAAAAGCTGCATAGTAGTGTGTGGGAAGAACCTGAGTTCTCAAGAGCCAACTCTTGCAGCATTTCCTTGCCTGGGGCAGGCAAACTCACAAGTGGCCAACCTGTTTTACATTCTATAGGCAAATCTAGAAAAGGCAGGATTTGAAGTACAAGCTTGGGGGGAAACCACCTGATAATTTCACATCCTCTTACTGCCCCAGAGGAGGGTGTCATTTGAATGTGTCCTCATTTTGGAGGGTACCGGGCTTTTTTGTTTGAGTTAACATTTTTAAACTCTTAGAAAACTCAGCAGACTCTGGCTTATTCTAGAGTCAAGGCATCTCCAGTGTAGAGAGTTTAGGTTGAAATCAGGCCTCTCTCAGTTTTCAACATGTTCCTTCCAGTGGGTCTTGAGTTGGTGGAAAACAGATGTGTGGGGGATTTACATAGGGGCTGGGGCTGGATCTGTTTCTGAGCCCCTGAATCTGCTCTGCCTGATGTCTGCGTTCATTTCTCCTCTGAACGGATGAGAACCTAGAGAAGCCCCTGCTCACCAGCTTTCTGCCCCCGACTTGAGCTGAGGCGAGATCTGCTGGTAAGAGGAGTCGAGTGTTTGCAATTGAACCCCAAAGAAGAAACAGAGGAATCCGGCTCCTCTCCCTGTCACTCACAGCCACAAGCTTGCTCCCCACAGGGCTGTTTTGTCTCTAACTTCTGCAGGGACTTGGGCTACAGTGAAGACACAGTGGTTTGCAATAAGATTGTCTGGTTACTGTAAATGACAGGCTTTCTAACTGTGGCTGCCCCAGGCACCGTTGTCCTGTAGGCAAAATTTGCTTCAGGCACCAACCCACTTCCCCTTTCCATCCTCCTGGCATTCACAACCTCCCATTTCCTCTTCCTAGAGCCTTGGGAGGGGGTCCTCAGTGCCCGGCCCTGTTGTGAGCATTTTGACTGCAGGGAACTTGCTCTAAAGAGGCTGCTGTCAGGATCCTGGGTAGAGACTGGGAAGGTGCAGGGATAAATGGTCTTGAGGAAACTGCAGAGGAAGAGTCTGCAGGTGTGGAAGGCTGCCAGGAGATCAGAGAGCAGGGCCTGTTTCTTTGCTTCCGCTTCTATAAGGGTAAAATGAGGATGAAGGTCACTTCCTCAAGGGCTTATTGTAATGATTTAATGAGATGAAATGTTTAGAGTGGGCTGGCAAACAGAACTCTCTAGGGACATTAAAAATGAGCTCCATGAAGCCGGGTGATATCTCTCCTTAGCACCAGCACATAACCTGGTAGCAGATGTTCGTAAGTTGCTGTTGTGTCCGTGAAGGAAGGCACAGATGAGTGGATGCTCTTGGGGTCTGCTTTTCCCTCTCCGTACTGGGAGTTGGCGCCAGGGCTCCTGTGGGTGCCTTACTGCCAGACTGGGAGCCCTGCCAGGGTTCCTGGTTCTTGACTCTCTCTGGCTTTTCACTGAGCCCCCTCACTCCAAAGGTGTCAGGCATGTAAAGTTGGCTTTTGAACGGTTAAACACCGTTTGACCCCAAAAGAGAGCAATTAAGAAACTATTTTAAAAATACTCAGGGTGGGCGGCTCCTGTGGCTCAGCGAGTAGGGCACCGGCCCCATATACCGAAGGTGGCGGGTTCAAGCCCGACCTCGGCCGAACTGCAAAACAAAAAAATAGCCGGGCGCTGTGGCGGGCGCCTGTAGTCCCAGCTACTCGGGAGGCTGAGGCAAGAGAATCGCTTAAGCCCAAGAG
>CAUYON010086505.1:0-11312 GCA_963573935.1 Arctocebus calabarensis | reverse complement strand
ACAATTAGTTAAAAGGAAATTAAAAATTCAGGAGAAAATAACCATGTAGAGAAGTTTAGATTTGATCAGTTTTCAAATACATTTTCTTTTTAAATAAGTTTAATGTGAGGACAATTAATGACAATTATTGACACGGTGGGGTGAGAGAAGGGGAGAGCAGAGAGAGAAAGAATGAGGGAGGGGTGGGGAAAGGAAGAGCAGAGAGAGGGAAGGAGCAAGGGGAGAGGGGTCGTGGTGTGTGCTACACCTTTGGGGGCAAAACACGAATGTAAGAGGGACTTTACCAAACAAATGCGATCAGTGTAACATGTTTTTTTTGTACCCTCAATGAAACCCCCCCAAAATTTCTCCCCATTAAAAATTTTTGGTTTAATCATAAATTTTTTAAAAAGTAATGAATTAATATGGGGCAAATCAACCAAATATATCTATGGCTTGTTCTCGCCCCTGTTGCAGTAGTCACCTTCCGCAAAGGTTGAGTCTTGCTGACTGAGAGGGAATGGTACTGGAGCAATGGCGGCCCTCTGTAGATTACTCCTGGCAATCACCAGCGGAAGCCTTCTCCTCAACGGGAAAGTCTAATACCGGAGGGTGAGACCGTCAGTCCAGTCCTTGCAGTTGGAAAACTGGAACAGAAGATGCAGAGAGAATTGTGTGAGTGGTAAAGTAGGAGAAGCATCAGAGTCGTAGATAGATTCACCAAGAAACCTTCAATGGCAGTGCATCAAGTTGGATAACCGCTGCCCCAAGCTCATGTCTGACGCACAGTAGACTACAGCTGCTGGGCTGTTTCCTGAATGAACCCCATTTTCTACAAGATATGTCCTGGAGCCTACTGAGGCTTTAGGTTTTTCTTAATGTCCCATTTTATCTTTACAATAAAACCTGACCAGGGTATGTCTGAGCTATGTCCGGGAATCCTGTATTTTAAAGATACTGGTCAACGAAGTTAACTATGGTCTACTACGCACATTTGTTTGTAGTAAATGACCCCTTCTTTCTTACACAGAGGTGCTCTATTGACATGTAACCTGACCTCTCCTGCTGATTGGATAAGAGGGGGATACCTCAGCCAAGCAGAACCAATAGATTCTATCTGTGTAACTGAGCTCGTGTTACTTCATCTATTACCACTGCTGGAAGCAAAAGGTGGTAGAAACTTAGGACTCGAGGTTCTCCTTTTGGGAGGGTTATTTTCAGGAAAATTTAGGAACATAGTTTACAAGACCCAACCCGCCTGGTTTCTGCTTTCTTCTCGTGTGTCATCACTCAGCAGTCCCTCTGACACTCTCTGTTCTGACCTTCCTGGCCTTCTTTTGTGTCCACATGGGACTGTGGTCTGTGCAGCTGCAGGTCCTTGGCACGTGCTATTTTTGTTTCCTGGGGACTAGCTCGTTCCTATGTAACGTTTTGATCTCAGCACAAATGTCACTTCTTCAGAAAGGTCTAGTCTTATGTATCAGATAAGGAGCGCCTTTCTCTGTTCCTCCCATACCACCATGCTTATGGTACTATACATGTTCTGTTTTTTCATAATATAAATTAACCATGGCCTTGACTTTATATGGTGTTCCTTTGCTGAAGACTTTCCTTGTCATAAGGTGATTAAGGGCCCAGGATCTGGGGTCAGAATCCTTAAGTTCAGATCCTGGCTATTTAAGCATGTTATTTAACTTCTCTAAGTCTTAATTTGGGCACCCATGAAATAAGCATAGTACTGGTACCTGTTCTCAAAGATTGTTCTGAGGCTTAAATTATAAATGAGTATAAATCAAGCAGCACAATTCCTTCCACTTAGTCAATGCTCAGTAAATGTTTCCTAATATTCTTACTACCTGATTATGTGGATTATTCCTCAGTTTAAATTTTTGAGAGTGAGAATGTGATTAGTTGAGTTCATTGCTTCACACCACGCCTTACTGCAGGTAGTAGGTTGGCCTGTAAACTGGTTACAGCTGAGGGGTTTGTGTTGTGGTGTTGGGTGTGATGTGTGTGTTTAGTGTGTGTGCACAGGGGTGGCTGTTATGAACTTACAGTGCTGTTTACTCATTCTGCCAGTCAGAAGTTTCTCCTGGGCTACAAGGAAGCAACATGCACAGAATGTTAACAAAGATAAGAGTTTATTGCAAGAATATAGATTGTGAGATAGAGGAAGAAGGGGTGCATTAGCAGGCAAGTCACTTAGGAGGGCCTAACACAGCATGTGAGGCACACTTCTTATGAAACCAGGACACTTCCTTCATGCTCACTTGGGGGAACTTCCCTCTTTTTGTATGCCCTGCATTTATGCTTGCAGAAGATGAATGTTTTACAGAATAGCAATTTTAATCACTTTTATTCTTAGTATTTCTTTCTACTATTTAGGTAACAGAGAGGAAGTTCTGAGCTCATTGTCAAAAGAAAATAATGGCACATTGAAAGGAAATATAATGGGTCTTTCCTTGATTTTTGTGTTATATTGCAAAAGTCTAGGAGTTCAGGGTGTGCCTGAGAGGGTATACTCATAGATTATACCAGAGATTTGGCAGAATGCAAATAAAGAGAGAGAGAGAACCAATCCTACTGAATTTTGTGTAGTTCTGTGTGGCATTGCTGGGAGAATAATTTCAAGTTCCAGGAGAAAGCCTGGGGTCAAAAGATGGAGAGGGAATGTCACAAACCCAAGTGAAGTAATGATTGATGAGGAAGTGGGAGACCTGGAGAAGAAGACAGCTCACTGGATGCTGGTAAGGATAAATGCTGACCCAAATCAGTCACCAGGCATCAACATTGAGGCAAGACCTCCCACCAGCAAAAAGATTACAATTGACCGAAGACTCAGACAATTGTTAGCATTTTTTAGCAGTAATTATTTTTAATTATGAGGCTTGCATGAGCTCCGCCAGATTAGAGGAAACTCCTTCCAAAAGGGTGAGACTCCTGAATTGCCTAAGATTAAACCATCATAATATGGGGATTTGCAATAGAAATAAAATTCGGAAGTTAAAACAAATATATTTCTCTTACACATTTGATCTTGGAGACTAATGTTTTTACATATTTCCTAAAGAAAATATATGTTGAGGTTGTTAGGCACCATTGATAAAGAATATGTCTTTTTCACTATAGTTCACAACAGCCAGTCCACAGGTGACAAGTTCATGTGAGGTTAGTTGAGTCAAGCACCACTTGGTTGGTCTCATCATCAATGGCAATGACTGTAGCTTTTTAAAAGTATTGTTAAAAGTTCTGTTACAGAGCACTGTGATTAAACGAGTATTGTGATAAAGTGAGTCACATGGTATAACATATGTAACATACGTAAACATCACACAAAAGTTATGTTTACACTATTCTATAATCTAGTAAGTATGTGATAACATTATGTTTAAAAAGTATTTAATTAAAAGTATTTTTTGCTAAAAGTGATAACCATCATCTGAGCCTTCAGTGAGTTGTAATCTTTCTGTTGCTGGAGGGTCTTGCCTCAGTGTTGATAGCTGCTGATTTATCAGGCCAGTGAGTGCTGAAGGTCAAGGGAGCTATGTCAATTTCTTAAAATAAGACAACAATGAAATGTGTCACATTGGTTGCCTTTTCCTTTCCCAAAAGATTTCTCTGTAGCGTGCAATGCTGTTTAATAGTTTACCCACAGAAATTCTTTCAAAATTGGTGTCAGTCCTCTCATATTCTGTCATTGTTTATCAACTAAGTTTATGCAATATTGTAAATCATTTTTTTGTCACTGCAACAATATTTACAATATCCTCACCAGCAGTAGTATTCCATCTTAAGAAACCATTTTCTTTTTTCATCCCTGAGAAACAACTCCATATCAGTTCACATTCTCTTGTGAGATTACAGCCATTCAGTCCCATCTTCAAGCGCCACTTCTAACTCTAGCTCTCCTGCTATTTCCACCACATCTTCAGTTACCTCCTCCACTGAAGTCTTGAATCCCACAAAGTCATCCATGATGACCGAAAACAGCTTCTTTCAAAGTTTGAGTAACATTGACCTCCTTCCACGAATCATGAATGTTTTTTTTTTTTGGGGGGGGGGAGGATTCAGATATGTTTATTAATTCAACACGTCACTTTTTATATTCTTTTATTAAATCATAGCTGTGTACATTAATGCAATCATGGGGTACAATGTGCTGGTTTCATATACAATCTGAATTTTTTTTAAATTTTTATTAAACCATAATTGTGTACATTAGTGCAATCATGGGGCACAATGTGCTGACTTCATATGCAATCTGAAATATTTTCATCGGACTGTTTAACAAAGCCTTCGTGGCATTTTCATAATCACTATATGTAGACATTGGTATTCTACATTTAGTAAGTTTCACCTGTACCCTTCTAAGATGCACTGTAAGTGTGATCCCACCAATGCCCTCCCTCCTCCTCCCCCACCCCTCTCGTCCCTTCCCCCTTTTCCCATATTCTTGTGTTATAGTTGGGTTTTAGCCTTCATATGAAAGCTATAAATTAGCTTCATGTTAAGGCTGAGTACATTGGATACTTTTTCTTCCATTCTTGAGATATTTTGCTAAGAAGAATATGTTCCAGTTCCATCCATGTAAACATGAAAGGGATAAAGTCTCCATCTTTCTTTAAGGCTGCATAATATTCTGTGGTATACATGTACCACAATTTAATGAATTGTAATCCATTCATAGGTCGATGGGCATTTGGGCTTCTTCCACGACTTAGCAATTATGTATTGGGCTGCAATAAACATTCTGGTACAGATATCTTTATTATGATGTGATTTTTGGTCTTCTCGATATATACCTAGTAAAGGAATTGTAGGATTGAATGTTTTTTAATGTCATCTAGAATGATGAATCCTTTCCAGAAGGTGTTCAATGTACTTTGCCCAGATCCATCAGAGGAATCACTATCTATGGCATCTGTAGCCTCTCAAATGTATTTTTTAAACAATAAGACTTGAAAGTTAAAATTATGCATTGATTCATGAGTTATAATAGAAGTTGTGTTAGCAGCCATGAAATTGACAGTAACATCATGGAACCTCTCTATCAGAGCTCTTGGGTGACCACATCATATCAACAATCTGTGATAATTTGAAAGAAGTCTTTTTTTCTGGGCAGTTGGTCTCAACAGCAAACTTAAAATATTCAGTAAATCATACTGTATATAGATGTGCTGTCATCCAGACTTTGTTGTTTTGTTTAGAGAGCACAGGCATAGTAGAGTTAGCATAATATTTATAGATCTTAGGATCTTCAGAATGGTAAAGGAGCAAGCATTAGCTCTGTATAACATTATCAGCTGCATTAGCCCCTTAAAAAGAGAGTCAGCCTGTTCTTTGAAATTTTGAAGCTAGTCATTGGATCCCTACTCTTCAGTTGTGACAGTCTTAAGATGGTATCATCTTCCAAAATAAGGCTGTTTTGTTCTCATTGAAAATCTGTTGTTTATTGCAGCACCTTCATTAGTGATCTCAGAAAGATCATCAGGATACCTTGTTCTGGTTCTGCACTAGTACCTGCTGCCTCACTTTGCATTTTCATGTTGCGGCTTCTTTTTCATGTTGTAGAGATGGCTTCTTCTTCTAAACCTCATGAACTAACCTCTGCTAGATTCTGACTTTTCTTCCACAGCCTCTTCACGGACTCTCCAAGCCTTCATAGAATTGAATAGCGTCAGGGCCTTGCTCAGGATTAGGCTTTGAGCTTAGAAGAATGTTGTAGCTGGTTACGCCTTTCATTGAGACCACTCAGACTTTCTCCACATCAGTTGTGAAGCTGTTGTACCTTTTGGTCATTCATGTGTTTACTGCAGTAACACCTTTAATTTTTTTCAAGAGCATTTCCTTTGCATTCACAACTTGACTAACTGTATACAGTAGAAGTCCTTTCAGGCTATTTCTGCTTTTAGTCACAGATTCTGTCCTGATGGTTGGTGGTTCACACTATGCTTAGTTCTCTCAGGACAAGGCCAAACACTCTGTGGTCTGCAGGGGGTAGAACTTCAGACCACCAGGGAAGGGGGAAAGGGTGGACTGAGAGTTTGGACTTGTGGGGGAAAATATCTGTTTAATTTTATGCCTGGTGGGATGGTGTCTAGGTTCATAAGTGGGACCTCCCTGGAGAAAGAGACCTGAACTTTAGTGGCTCTCCCCAGCAGGTAAAATGAGAGGTCTCTTGTTCCCTGCTCATTTGCAGATAGCCTGCAGCAGGCCTCTTGCTTGGGGGAGGGGTCTCCCATCCTCTAGTTGATAGGCTTTGTACCTGTAATTTGTTTCCTTGAATACTCTTTCTTAGAGTGACAGCTTGTCAAACTTCTTTTTTGGCTAAGCTCCCCATCTTTGGCTTCATAAAGTCTGATTCGGTCCAGTTTTTCTTCCTCTGCTCAGGAGCCTCTGCCGAGGGTTGCTACCAGTCAGACATCTTCCCAGAATTCTTATTTCTGCTTTTGACATGCCTTCTTCCCTAAGCTATATCATCCCTAGCTTTTGATTTAAAGTTAGAGATGGGTGACTCTTCCTTTCACTTTGCACACTTGGAGGCCACTTAGGGTTATTCACTGGCATAATTTCAATAGTGTTGTGTCTCAGGAAATAAGGAGGCCCAAGGAGAGGGAGGGAGAAGGAAAGACAGCTGGATGGTGGAACATTCGGCACACACACAACATTTATCTGTTAAGTATGTCATCTTATGTTGGTGCAGTTTGTGGCACCCTGAAACAATTAACAATAGTAACGTCAAAGATTGCTGACCACAGATCCATAACAAATACAATAACAATCAGAAAGTTTGAATTATTGTAACACAGGTACATGAAGTGAGCATATATTGTTAGAAAAATTATGCCTATAGACCTGCTTGACACAGAGTGATGCAAACATTCAATTAAAAAAAAAAGACCCACTATATCTGTGAACTGTAACAAAGTGAAGAGCAATAGAGTAAAGAGGGAAGCCCGTACTTCTTTCCACGGGTGTCTAGATTTGCAGCAGGGACTTAAGGATTTATAAACCTCTTAAAGACAGGAGATCCTTGGGCCGTGAAGATTTGGGGAGACAGGAAACACAGTTGAGTGGATTAAATTTCATAAAATAGAGTCCCATTGAGTGCTCTGATTAATTTCCTATAGGATTCACTTTGCATTTTTACAGCAGCATTATTAGAGATACGAGGTTTCTGTGTGAGGTTTGGGGGACTGTGAGACAAGGGTGGGTGCCCAAAAGGCCTATTTTAGCTTTAAACTGCTTTAAAGATTTATAAGCATAGGATGGGTGGATAGCAGGAAAGTTTAATTTGATATCTGCGTTAATAGATTGAGGGTGGTGACATTTTTTTGTCTACTTGGGAGGCCAGGAAAGAGCTGAAATGTTCTGGGTAATACTGAAGCACATTTTAAAAGTAACACAAAAAATTGAAAGCTGTTAAGAAAGGGAACCCATGTTGTGGGAAAGATGGTTTAAGGACCTGGAAAGAAGGCTCCAGGTGATGCAATTGCCTTCTTTTAATATTAAAAAGCCTGTCCCCTGGAAGAGGGAATATACTTGTTCAGAAAGCTCCAGGCCAGAAGTGGGATCACAAGGTAGGAGGCACAGAAAGACAACTTTTAATTTACTACATATAGCCTACAACTCAAATAGAGATGTCTAAGGATGAGATGGGCTGCATCCATGGGCTGGAGCAAACAAGGAATTCAAGTATAAGTTGGTAGGAATATTATAGAGGTCAAGTGGCTCAGTGTAGTAGTTAAGACTTAGAGATAGAATTGACTTTTTATTTTGGTTCTGACACATAACTAAATATAGGACCTACTGCAAGTTACTTAATTTTTCTGCTTCAATTTCATAATCTTTAAAATGGAGATGATAATATCCACTGCACCAACATTGGCAAGAATTAAATTTTTAACTTTAGTTCTTAGTTGTCTGAAGAGAGGGTGTGTGTATATGTGTGTGTATGTGTATCTGTGTGTATCTGTGTGTATGTGTGTGTACATGAGCAACACATCTGATCCCTCCTAACCTGAGTTATGATTCCAAAGGCTTTGGGAGAGGAAAGTGGAAAAAATTAGCTGTTTTTCTGCATTCCTAAGATATTCCTCAGTATTTAGAAATGGGCTTGAAAGCATCTCAAAGTATTATAGTTTTTACGAACTTGTTTGTTTTGATTTTTCCCAATCAAAAATTCCATTTATAACAGATGCAAAATTTATGCTCAACCTAGCACTACCCAAGACTGAGGAATTCCCCCCTCACTTTGCTTGTGCAGAAAAGCTACGAGGATTTTTTTAAAGAAAAGTTGAAAAAGACAGAGAAGGATGAATGATCTCAGTTCAGCCCTACAGTTAACAGCATGATGTGATTGCATTTACACATCAGACTTGTGTATGGGACCTCTGAGCCTTACAGTGCATGTTTATCAAATTGCAAAGAGCACCACTTATACGCTGCCTGTGATAAAGCTCTGCTGCACAGCTGAATAGCTCTCCCAGCAGAAGATGATTATTTCCCAAGACAAAAGCTGTCTACCTGATGCTAAAACAATTCATCAATTCAATTACCAAAAAAAAAATAAAAATAAAAAAACCCAGACAAACCACTGTTTGGTGTAGTATAGGGCTAAGGGTTGATTGGCTGGGTTTTGTCTGCAAACATAGTCAAGCAAAACTACAACAGTGCGAGATATTCATGAGAATTTTCATTACACTGTAATTTTCTCACTAAAACTTTCTTCATGATTTCCAATTTGTTCCCAAGTTAACTGCAGAAGTATATGTTAAATGGTCACAACATTATTAAGGGTGATGAGTTTGTTTGCTAGCAGCAATTATAGCTTTCATTTTGAATTTGATGGCCCTGTGTAGTTTTCAATGAATACCCACATAGAAACAGAAAGTTTGGTTTGTAAAGAAAGAATCCTTATCCTGATACAAATACACTGCACTGGAGACATCTCTAAATAGAAGAACAACCATTATTTGAATTTTGTTTTTCTGGCTATAAGCTAGATAGAGTGGAATGATAGAGGGCTTTGAAGTCGGAAAGAACTCATTCATTTGTTCATTTATTCAACGTATTTTTATTGATTTTTTTTTTTCTATGTGCTAGGGGCTATGTTAGACTTTGGGTTCAGCAACAGACTGTCAAACTGCTTTCTCCTATAAACATTACAATTTATTTAGAGGATGGAGGTGGAGAGGCTGGACAATAACCATATAAATATTTTTCAAATTCTACGCTCTGCAGTTTCTATTTTTGTGACCAAGTGTCAGTCACTAATTACTCAACAATGCCTCATAGAGAGCAGGTGCCCAGCAAATGTTAGTTCTCTACCCTACAGGGCCCCCATAATAGAACAAACAGTTGATGCCTTTGGGGAACTAGAAAAATAAACATCCATGTCATCCTTACGAACTGTACGTGGCTTCAGGATGAGCTGAGTTCATTGTCTAATGTTCCCGGGAGGGTCTGTCTTCCAAGTCCCAGAGCTAATCAAACTCTCACCTTTTTACTCCCCCTTTTGTTTTGCTGAAATAATGCTTCAAGGTAAACCACTCTCTCTGATAAGTGTTTTATCCACCCTCAAACCCTACTGCAGATAGCTTGTCCCATGTACTGACTTATTCTTTTACTGAGTCTCACCAATTCAGGTTTTAAAGGAAAGCTGTGAAGTGTACTGGCTCTTACAATCACTCTCCAGTAGATGAAACTCATCTTGGGGTGCTGTTATGATGACTGTAAAACTTCTAACAGTAGGGGACATAGAACAACAGAGGGTTAATCTACTGTTAAGGAAATAATATTGTTATTAAGTTACACTTTTAAACGCAAACACTATTTATGATGGATAAGAAATTTTCTAATCTATAATCTTATACTTGGTCACAAAAATATAAATAATATTGTTATTAAGTTATACTTTTATAGTTTACATTTGAGTAATTAGTGACTTACACTTGGTCATAAAAACAGAAATAATATTGTTATTAAGTTGTACTTTTAAACACAAACACTATTTATGACAGGTAAGAAATATAATCTATAATGTTGTTTCTCAGAGAAAGGATTCCTAGAGTTCCAAATAATTACATTCAACAAATATTTGTCCTACTACCTGCCAGATATTCGAGGGGCTGGACATGATATGAGCAGGATGGTCTTTTCAGTGTCTCTAACTATGCTTTCTTGCTCATGGTACTTGTAATTCATATTTTACCCTTAGTTAGATTCCTATGTGACCAATATCTTTCCTCCTTGAATAAACAATTGAGTAAATCTATATAATGTGGCAGAGAAAAATATTAAGAAATATTTTAATATATTAAGGACAAATCCCACTCTCCCATGAGGATGGGTACGTTACTCCAGTAGCAATCCACTAGCTTTTTAATTGTGTGTTAACAGGAAATGTGGAGAAGACTGGGAGAGACAAAGAGGATTTTTCACTGGCAAAGAGAATTACTCACAGGAGGGGGAAAAAGAACACAGGCAGAGAGGATGTTGGATCTTGAGAGCTTGGAGGCGGGTAGGAAAAGGATTCCGTGTTGCTGGCCTATGTGAGGTATGTGGAGAGAGTGATGAGAGAGAGCAAGAGGCTTTTAAGAAGTTTGGCTCTGCACTGTCAGTGTGATTTACTCTTGGCCTTC
The DNA here is from genome assembly GCA_963573935.1 of Arctocebus calabarensis. NCBI lineage: Eukaryota > Metazoa > Chordata > Mammalia > Primates > Lorisidae > Arctocebus > Arctocebus calabarensis. The sequence continues at coordinate 690 of CAUYON010086505.1, read as the reverse complement.
CTCTAGGAGACCACAGTCCAGACATAAATTGCAGTTCAATGATTGTGCGCACACATACGTGTTCGCATACAGTAAAAAGGAGGAAGAGTGGGACCTCAGATGACTTCATAAAGTTTATCTTTGAATAAAGCATATAAACAATTCTGGCATTTCTGTGTCCAAAATGCCCTGTTTCTTCGGGCATCCTATGAGACATTTCTTTAGTATTGGATGACATAACTGAAAATCCAAAGGTTTTAAAGTGAGACAAATCTGGGTTTGAATCCTAACTCCTCATTGCCTGACTGTGTTTCCCAGGGCAAGTTGTGTCACCTCTAAAAGCCTCAGTTTCCTCACCTATGTGTACAATAGTCTGGCAGAGACCTTGAAAAGACTAGGGCTTTAAGAGGCTGGTCTGAGTCTCACCAGAAAATAAAGCACATTCAGTTAGGAAGATAGGGGGCAGGGGTAATAAGCAAGACTATTTGAAAAAAAGAAATATTAGGCGTTAGAAATATTAGGCAAGGTATAAGGGAACAAGAAAATAGATGGGTAGAGGGAGGGCAATTAGTGGGAACACACCTACGGTGCATCTTAGCAGGGTACTGGTGAAACTTATTAAAGGTAAAGTATTAATGTCTTTATATAGTGATCAAGGAAATGCCATGAAGGATATCTGTAACAGTATGATCAAAATATTTCTGAATGTAT
>CAUYON010086504.1:0-25462 GCA_963573935.1 Arctocebus calabarensis | reverse complement strand
TTAACTGCCTACGTGGGGGACTGTTAACTGCCCCCACTTCGCGGATGAGAACACAGAAGCACAAGTAAGTTCCCCCATGATGAAGCAGCAAGAAGGCCCAGATGGGTCTCAGGGACGACTCTTCACCACCATCTCTCCCGTGCAGGGTGGGAGGGGGGATGTCAGACTTTACTTGTTAAGGGCCAGAGGTGCACGCATGAGGGTTTGTGGGCAACACAGGCTCTGTTGCACCTCCAGACAATACATAGTCAAGTTTCAATGACGATACCTTTGCAGAAGCGGGCCAGACCGGGTCTCGGGCTCACAGTTTGCCACTCCCCGCTCTAGAACTGTGGTTTGCGAATGTGAGTGTGCCTGAAATGACAGGAAAGGCTTTTAAAAATCAGATTGGTACCTAACTACCTCCCAAGTTGCAGATTCAGTAGGTCTTGCCTGGGTGGGACTCAGACTTCGTGTTTTAATTTGTCAGGGGTCTGCCCGTTGAACCGCAGCTGAAGAAACCCTGACAGAGGCAGCCTGCGTCATCTACAGGAAACGAGGCCACACGAACAGGGAACCTCGGAACTCCTCTGACGAGGCTCGGACGCCCCCTGCACCTCGCAGCCCTCGTTTTCATGCACTGTAAGATTGTTTTCTGCAAGGTCAACTTTGAGGGCAGAGACAGGTTTTATCTTTTTGGTATTCAGTGTCAGGTTCAGTGACTCCTGTGTCCTACCAGCTCAAAAATGTTTTTTGGTAATGGAACTAAAATGAGTGATTACATTACTGTGTTTGATTATTTTTGATCACTTTAAAATGTAACAGAAATACCCAGGGTTTGAGTAAAATTGCACTAACTCAGAGAATGACATCACCTAATGGGGGTAACTCGTTTGTATTAGATAGCAACTCATTTCTGCCCATTGACACATTTAAAGAAAATATAATTGAAGACAGTCCTGAGCTTTGTCCAAGTCACATTAAATGGGGGCTACCTGGAGTTATGGCTCCATGTAGGAGGAGCTCTTGCCTGTCAAGATGTTGTTCCTGACACTGTGGACAAAAGAAGTCACAGGTTACAGGATTTCACAGAAGGCACCACCAGGGCAGGGAAAAACAGACCTTAAAGTTAAGAGATTGAGCCCAGGCTGACCAGACACACCTAGAAATAACTCAGGCAGAGGACATCTACCTGGACTGATTGCCCCCTTGGGGTCAAAAGTCAGATGCAAAGCAAAGAGCTTGCTATTCGCAAAACTTAGTACCAATCTATAAAGGCACCAGGCTGCAGTGGCTACTTTATTCAGAAAAAGAGGTGAGAAATCCTCCCAAATTTTTTGAATTAGAAAAAGAAACCTCATTTGGTTTCCAAGAAGGACTTTTCTCTTTTCCTAATTCTGAGAAAAAGTGAACACTGCTGCAGAGTAAAAAGACAGCCCTCCACTCTTCCTGCACAGGTCTCCACAATCCCTGCACACGTCTCCACTGTCCCCGCACACGTCTCCACTGTCACTGCACAGGTCTCCACAATCCCTGCACACGTCTCCACTGTCCCTGCTCACGTCTCCACTGTCACTGCACACGTCTCCACAATCCCTGCACACATCTCCACTGTCCCCGCACACGTCTCCACTGTCCCTGCACATGTCTCCACAATCCCTCCACACATCTCCACTGTCACTGCACACGTCTCCACTGTCCCTGAACAGTCTCCACAATCTCTGCACACATCTCCACATTCCCTGCACATGTCTCCACTGTCCCTGTGCACATCTCCAATGTCTCTGCACATGTCTCCAATGTCCCTGCACACGTCTCCACAGTCCCTACGCACGTCTCCTCTGTCCCTGCACACGTCTCCACGGTCCCTACACACGTCTCCACAATCTCTGCACATGTCTCCACAGACCCTGCACATGTCTCCAATGTCCCTGCACACGTCTCCACAGTCCGTGTACATGTCTCCACAATCCCTGCTCACGTCTCCACAGTCCCTGCACACGTCTCCACTGTCCCTGCACACATCTCCACTGTCCCTGCACACATCTCCACAATCCCTGCACACGTCTCCCCTGTCCCTGCACACATCTCCACAATCCCTGCACACATCTCCACAATCTCTGCACACGTCTCCACTGTCCCTGCACACATCTCCATCCCTGCACACGTCTCCACAGTCCCTGCACACGTCTCCACTGTCCCTGCACATGCAGCAGGACTTTCCTGTATCAACTGTTAATTTGAATTGGCAAAAAACTCTGGGCACTTTAATTTTATTTCATAATGAAAAGGCAAACTTGACTTCTAAGCATTTTGATTCCACGTTTAATGGCTTACATTCCTGAGGTCGGCAAGCAGATGGAGCTGAAGACGAGAATGTATAATTGCAGATTATGAAACTGCAAAATTAATATGACTTTGTTAATGTCAAGATAGGATTTGAGAGCTCGAAGAGATTTGCAAGATTGTTGATCCCAAACCTCATCACACAGATGAGGGCACTGAAGACTGAAGTGATTATGTGTCCTGACCAGTTCACAGACTGGGCTGGGGACAGAGCTGCGCCTGATGCCTGGACTCCGGGGACATAAGCAAGGCCTCCCACTGTACGCTCCACCGCACCATTAATTCCTCATGAGAAAAGCCCTCTACTCTGTCCTTCACCTTTGCTCTTCCAGTGCAGACTCCTCAGAGGCCTGGTCCTTCCATCAGTCTTTACCTTTCCTAGTAGGTGGTTCACATCATCATACATGGGCCCCACCCCAAAAATCCAGCCAGGAAAGTAGGGAAGAATCTAGGTCTGGCCATGTAAGTGAGTTCCAGCCAAGGAAATCTGTGGGCAATTCCAGGGTATATTCCGAAGGGAAGGTGTCCATCCCCCTGAAAATTCCAGCCAGCAAGGTAGGGAAGAATAGAGAATGTGAGTGGACACCTTCCCCTTGGGAATATAACCTGGAATTGTGTACATATTTCCTTAGCTGGAACTCACTTATGTGGCCAGACCCAGATTCTGGGAAGTCACACACCTGCTAAATGTATATAGCCTCATGTCCTGTAGAAGAAACAATGGCCACTGGGGCCCAGCTAGAGGTCTCTCCCTTCGTGGCCCCTCTGGCCATCTAATATGCATATGCTTACCCTGCTTCTCAAGTAAACCTGCTCCCCACTGAAGAGAGACAATCCCTATGTCTCCTGTTGTTGCCTGCATGACACAGGTGTGCTGTCCCCCAGGGCCCCAGCTTGCGGCTCTCCTGCATGACACGGGTGTGCTGTCCCCCAGGGCCCCAGCTTGCTGCTCTCAGTCTATGAACCAAACAACAGGTTTTCTACCCACCTGTTGAATCCAACATACAATGGTAGAGCAACCTCAGTTAACACCAAAATCTCCCCACGAGAGACAGAAAGCAGTGACTGGATGCTTCCTAAGGGGTCGGGATCCATCCTGGGCTCCTGGGCCACTCCGTCTGGCAGCTGTTGGACTCACGCCTGCCCCAGTACCTCCCTCTGGCCCGGCAGCCCAGTCACCTCAGAGGGTCAGGTGGGGCATTCACAGCCTCTGCCCCTCTCCCCCAGCAGGGGGAACACAGTTACCATAATGCTCACTCAGGCCTGTCCTGTGGCTTCTTTGGCAACAAAATTTCTCCCCAAACTTGGCAAACAACTGCTATTTAAGCCTAAAACTGTAGCATTTTTCTTTCCTGGCCTCTGTGTGTTGCCTTGACTATATGGACTGTAAGTTCCTCCAAAGGACGGCACTTAGCAGAGGTCTGTCCCTTCCCATCACTGCTTGACGTCTGGCTGGCTCTAGTCTAAATTTGCCTTTCATAGAGACGTTGCCCAAAGTGTCACGTATCAATGAGAACACATCAACATCTAAATCTGATCATTTCCCCTAGCACGGGCCATAGCCCGTGTTCTTCACCCTGACACAGAGATGCCATTGTCACTGCGGGTCACCAGCTTTCTACCCATCGGAATCTGTGTCTTTGCCGCTCGCTGCCCAAATGGTATCTCTAAGCCAGTGACATCAGTCATACGAGCTGGATGCTAATGAAAGCAGTGTGGGACATTCTACTTCCAGGTACCAAATTCTGCCATATACACTCAGCTGTGCAGGATAGCCACCCAAATTTATGGTGGCCCAAGCATGAAAATTTTTCTTTCTCTTGTAAATATCCAAACTGGTGATTGTGCTCTGCAAGGTTATTGGCATTCAGGTTCCTTCTCCTAAAGTGCTGTGCTTTCATGATTATCTGTCTAGTTTTTGTGGTCCAGTATTTCCCACCACAGTATCTGCTTTCCAGCCAATATGAAGGTGGACAGGTGATTGGTATTCCCTTGCCTTGTAAGGCACAAGGTGGAGGCTTCACACATCTCTTCCGTTCAATCCCATTATTCAGAATTTGATGTCAAGAATAAATGTATTGTTGAGAATGGAATGGTGCCTGTACAAGGGTTTTATTGCTGGAGAAGCAGTGGGTGCCCAGCTTGCTGCACACAAGCAGGCTCTGCTGCACTGGTGCATATTTCCAACATTCCATGTAACTGGAAAACAATCTATAATTAGTTTAAAGATGTAATGAAATGTGGATATCCTGTTTACCTCTAAACCATCAGACCTAGAATATTGGTGTATTTATCAGTAAGAAACTTGTAAGAAATTCCTTATTCAAACTTTTTTTTTTTTTTTTTTTACTGAGTCAGAGTCTTACTTTGTTGCCCTCAGTAGAATGTCATGTAATCGTAGCTCACAGCAACCTCAAACTTTTGGGCTCAAATGATCCTCTTGCCTCAGTCTTCCAAGTAGCTGGGACTACAGGTGTCCACCACAACACCTGGCTCTTTCTACAGATGGGGTCTCACTCTTGCTCAGGTTGGTCTCAAACTCCTGGCTCAAGCAATCCACTGCCTCAGCTTTTCAGAGTGTTGTAATTACAGGCATGAGGCACTGTGCCCGGCCTCCTTATTCAAACTCTTACGGTTGCCTGGTCCTGTATTGTCATTGTCTCTACTCCTCCATAATAGGCATCCAGTGACTTAATGACCCTGGATTATGTCAGATCAACATTTCCTGATATCCGAAATAATATTAATTTGGTAAATAAGTCTTTATGTAACTGCTCAAAGTTCACACTTTGGATGCATCAGGCTGTGACTCCTTGTTTTAACTTGCCCATTAAGTTTTACGTTCAATGAATAGAATTTTTATTGCTAGAATTTACATAACCTTTTTATAAAGTATTGAACTTATTTTCTGTTTTCTTTTGTGGCATTAGTTATCTCAAGTATGCTAATTTTGTAGTCAGGATCCTATTATTCTAGTATCTGAGTCTACTGTTTGTGTTTTCTGCTGACGCTTGGAAATGATAGATTGTTCTACTTGTAATTTATAATTTAGATTGTTAGTTTGTGCTCTGTGGAGCTTTATCTGTGAAAATCCTGAATGTCCTGGTTTAAAAGTTTGTTCCATCTAGAAGGTTTGGAGCATTTTGGAGAGGTTCCAGGTGGGGCTATATTTCATTGTTAATTCTCTCCTTTGAGTGGTTCCTGAGTATGGTAATAGCAAACTAAAACCTCCATCAGAGAATCTTGTTATAATTTTAAGGAAAGTATTTTTCCACCCAGGAGCCCAGGAGAAGACAACTCCTCCATTGCTGATAATGCAAGTGTTTTGTGTGTTCACTCACTAGAAGTGCCCAACAGAGCTGGCTCTCACGGGGGCATTTCATCACATGGTCTTGCATACCGCAGAACTTATCTCCTATGACCACTAAAATCCAGTCCTTGTGGGCTTTGGTTACCAAGACAGGCATGCTCCACTTACCGCCTCCCCCAGCTCACCCATTGCAACAGGGTGAATTTTCCTTCTTTATTTATGGTCCTTGGGAGTTTCCTTACTTTCTTATGAGTTCAGCTATGCATTTTGAAGGAGGTTATTTTTATCTTCTATAGGATGCTTTCCTAGGTGTTCTGTAGTGGGAGGAGCTTCCCGATGCCTAGTGCAGAGTTTTCCATGAACAAAAGTCAGCCCCCTAATTTTATTCATGAAGACACAAGCTGAGTTCCACACTTCAGCCTAGTAAATTGTAATAGAAGCAATAGACTGAAAGACAATATTGAGCATTTGTCAGGGAGAAAGGATCAACCTGCCTGCATACTTGGCTCTTTGAGCTGGGTACCAGACGCTCTTAGGTGTAGGTAGGGGCTCTACTTTCTCTTCCCCAGGAACTCACGTTTTCATGCAAATCCCAGTAAGGAGTTCACATCCTCTACTATGTGAGATAACTAAGGACAGTTACATGGATGGGAAGTAGGGAGAAAGCAAAGCTCAAAAGAGGAGGTTCAATTTTGTGGGCTTGTACCTTAGGCAAGAGACCAGAGTTTAAGAGGATTGTTCCTGAGGAATGTTGTGAGACTCGTGTTCACAGAGCTGCTTCTTGAGCGGGAGAATCACGTATGCCATGAAATTATGGAAATAGCACACTCCCCATCTCTAGAAGTCTGGAACATTCTTGCACCCCAAAGATAGGCATCACAGAGTTTGCAGGATTAACACGACTCTTTTACCACCCAAGACATTTTCCCATTGACTCTCTCAGGGATTTACTGACCGTTGGTGGCAGCAGCGTGACTTCTCAATACAGCATCCTGACAGTGGGTGTGGACAGGTGGGAACCAGAGCAAGGTGGACAGAGGAAGCCACAGAGCAGGTGACACAGCAGCTCCCTAACTGGGCTTGCTGGCATACATGTGGCATTCCCCTGGGGACTCCCAGGAGCAACTCACAGAAGATGCTGGAGTGAGCCAGTTCCAAGCAATCAGGCTGGGGGCCACTGAGCTCCCATGGTAGACTAAGTCTCTAAAGCGAAGGGGACTTTGCACTGTCAAGATACTGATGGATCATCTAGGTGATGCTAACAAAAGAAAACTCCCAAACAAAAGAAGAATGAAGTACAACACATAAAAGGAGAAATGAAATGATTTCACACATACATTCTAAAAAATTAAAAACTGAAATAACAATGGGATATTTTCATCTATCAAATTGAAAAGGATGATCAATTATGTATTTTGCCTTCTTATTTGACTGGTGGAGTGATAGGCATGTAAATTTGTATAAATGTGATGAAAGTACTTAGCAAGAGGTTTTAAAACAAGCATACCATCTCATTCCAAGTTAATTAAAAGGAATACCAAAAAATGTTTACAAAAGTCAGGGAAGGAGATTGCTGCGTGAAATTCTCATCTGCAGTAATGCCATGGCAGCAACATAAATATCTCACAGCAGAAGAATAATTGAGAAAATTTTATTCCATCCCTTAATGGCTATGATGAAACCTCTTGAATCTCACTCTTTTAACGGCCTATGTCAACATATGGAAAATTGCACATGACATATTTATAAAAATGGTTTATAATGTAACAATTTTGTAACATAAGTGAGCACTATGGGTTATAAAGCAATATGTAAGGTATATAATCCTAATTTTGTATGTATTGAACAACACACAGTTTCAAAAAACAATTGGAACTATGTACAGTCACTCTTGGTATTCATGGGGGATGGGTTCTGGGACTCCTCCTAGATCCCCAAATCTCTGGGAGCTGAAGTCCCTCTTATGAAATGACATCGTACATGTGTTTGAGTATAACCTACCCTCATCCTCCTGTACACGTCAAATCATCTCTAGATTATTAAACAACTAATACAATATAAATGCCACATGAATAGATGGTAGATTGTATTGTTTGGGGTGTAACGACAAGAAGAAGATGTCTGTGTGTGTTTGATACAGATGCGACCATCCATATTGTCTGCAATATTTTGAGCCAAATTTGGTTGAATGCACAGACGGAGGATCCATGGATGAGGAGGGGCCAACAGCACACAGATGAATGTTTCTCACATTTTTCATTGTGAATTTCTCCATTTTGGCAGTTTTTCTGCCATGAGCATGTACTCTCTCTCTCTGTAGCAGGAGAGACAATAAAAGCCATTTCCTGGTGCAATCGTCTTCATCTGCAGGGCTTTCTTGGCTCCAGGGTTCTCCCCCAGTGTCCCTGAGGCACAAATCTGGAGATGGCAGAGGACAAGGCTCTCTCCTCCTGTTCTGTGCCCTCGATCAGGGTGGCCCCTGAAGAAGGATTCTCAGAGCCTGAGTCGGTGCTGGGGTTGGAGGACCCTGCTCTTGGGTGGGGTATTCCCTTTGCTATCCCCCTTCCTACCAATTCTTCAGATGATGATATGAAGAATTCCTTGGGCAGGTGGCTGGGTAGGAAAGTCTGAAATTCCAGAGAGGGATTTGGGAGTCTGGATGAAAACTTTGAGTGAGAAGAGCCAAGGGCAAAAACTGAACTGCTGGGCTCCAAATTTGGGGGAAAAGGAGAAATCAGCAATGAATTTAGGAGCGTCCAATGAGGCAGGGAGAAATCTAGCCGTGTGTAGAAGAGAGGACAGCAGTAAGGGGCAGAAATTAACCATTGGCGCTGCTGAGGAACCAGCTAAATAGTCATCCATGGGATCTAACCACACCAAGGTCACTGGGGCCCTTGACATGGACAGCCTTTGCAGAGTGGTGAAATAAGAGAGGACGAGTGAAGTAGAGAAGGAGGAGTAGACTATTTGACCATTTGTATAAAACGGTACTTCCGAGATTAGTGGCTAGAATCCTAACACTTGGACACAAACCCAGAGGAAAATGAGACCCACTTACCTCCATATTTAGGTGTTACAGAAGGGATACTCTCTCCCCATGCCCTGAGCAAAGTTACTTTTGGTGCAAGATATTACCACCAAAAGAAAGTAAGGAAAGTGTGTCTGACTTCTCTGAAGATTCTCTTACAACTTCATCTGAATCTATAATTGTATTAAAATGTCTCAGACATTACCATCACAACCATCTCAAAGACTAAAAGGCAATACTTTTTTAGCAATCTGAAAGGAAGGGTTTGAATTTAGATATTATAACTCCTCAGCATTCTGCTTCAGGGCATGGGGAAAGAACTGCTTGTAAAGTCTGCAGAGTGAGTACAAAAGGGCAACGTGGGGTCCTTGGTTCACAGGTGATTAAGAATTTAAAGATGTTAACATTGGAGCATTAAGCTAAGTGTGGATGTGAGCATGAGGCCTTGTGTGACCATATAGGCCACATGGTCTCCTCCCAACAGAGGTTGGGCTTGTGTGGTTTGAACTTGTCCCTGGTACCATCAACTTGCCCACATTGGGGGAGAGGGCAGAAAGGGGGAGAGAAGAGTGAGGCTTGAAAGCTTTAAACAGACAAACATCAAGAAGGGGACAGACCCTTGACTACATGCTCTCACCTCCTTCTAATCTTTGTCCCCCGCCACCATCTCAGTGATACCCACCTGACTGTCTGATTTAAATTACTCCTCCTCCCCCTAAGCCTAGTCCCCCTTACTAAGCTGTACTTTGTCTTCCAGAGCACAAATCAGCTTCGGACAAAATACCTACCTTACTTTTATTGTGTTTCTTCTCAATCTCCTTTCACGAGTAAGTAAACTCCAGGGGAGAAGAATTTTGGTCTGTTTTGTCCTGAAAACAACATCAAGCCCATATTTAGTGATCAGGAATATTTCTTATTGAATGAATGTAAGCCATTTGTGCTCCCTGGAAAAAATTCCTGACTACAGAATATCCGTCTCCTCTTGGAAATGAGCACACCCCTCCTTCCTCTTTGAAATGAAAACATTGCAAAGGCTTCATATTATTTAACACTAAGGTCAGGTCTTTTCTTTTTTTTTTTTTTTTTATCACTTTTGGCCACAAAACCATAGGCCAAAGCATAAAGGGCAGAACTGTCTCCTTTAAAGTATAAAATGCAAGATGGCAAAAAAGAGAGAGGGACAGAATAGAAGAATAGGCAGCATTTTCGGACTGATTTTATAAAGGCAGTCATCAGCCACCACCGTGCCATTGTCACTCAGGATTCTCAAGTGGCTCTCATGTTGATTGTTAAAGGAAGAGAAGGATTGGTCGTAAGATGATTTACTCCTCCCAGGAATCTGAAATTCATGGATTGTTTGGAAGGCCAAGGGTGCATGTAGAGTGATGGGGGGTGGGGTAGGTGATTATGGGGAAAAAAAGAGGGCTCCCCAAAGAAAAAAGATCCAGAAATGAGCACCTAGGACAGAGGCATTGAGAACAGATCTCAGCGCTTCCCCAGGGTCCTTATGTGCTAGAGCTGATCAGCTTACTGCTGATCGGAGTCTAATAAGAACTATGAACTTTGGACCTCATTTTAAGTTTATGGATAAAACTAGTCCCATTCCAACTCACCTTTCTTTCTTCTTTTTTTTTTTGCCAACTCATCTTCTCCTGGTACTTGTTTATTAAGGTTTAAAAGTCGAATAAAAGGTTCCTTCCCAGAGACACACATGTAAGACCTCTGCCCTTTACAATCCACTGAGAACGTTCTACCCACACGGAGCAGCGCACAGTGGAGAAGGCAGCACGTGCGGTAGAAGCCCTAGTGTTTCTTTCATTATTTGGGTTCTGAACTTCCCGGCTTCCTTATGCTGCCTACTGGAGCAAGACAGGTTGCTAAAATAGGAGCAAAAATAGGTTGGGAAAAAGAAAATCAAATACAGAAAGTTCAGCTGTCTCTGCCCTCCGCTGCCCAGGGTGCCACGTGAAATGCCGTCTCTTCATTTGGTGGCCTTCAGGCTAGACCTGGAACATGGCCTGCTCACTTTCCCCACCCCGCCAGCCTCCTCTGCAGATTAGGGATGTGATTGAATCTCATCATTATACAGAATGGAAAGGAGCACACCAGAAAATGATGGTTTCAACCTTTGAGACTGAAACATGTTAAAAGAAAAGGCACAGATCAGTAATCATTGCTTGGAAACAACGATGAGTTTTTACCTTGGGAATTAAAGTTACATAATCAGATAATTATGCTATGCATAATATCTCAAACTTTGGGCTTATGTGCTGTCCCACCATTAACCTCAGAAGAAAATATTCAGCAGACCATACCCAGCCCCTGCAGTGGGAAGATCCCAAACTAAGTGTTTTAGAAAGTAATCGTAGTACTCACTAAAAAACTTACCTGCATTTCAACAACACTGAGAAAAGCTAGCATAGATTTCTTCCACATTATGATAGATTTCACGTTGGAAATATCAGCAAGTCCTGTAAAGGATTAGAGAAACAAAAACAAACTTACCCCAAGGTCGGGAGACACAGACTACTTCTGGGAGGGACTGGTATGATGGAGGTATGGCCCCTGCCTATTTTTGGCCTTTACAAATGGGAGTTTATCATGACAGTATTCTTTAAAGACCCTTTTATTACTGTTGTTTCTTTTTTCGTAAGTAGTGTTCATAGGTCTCCAGATGAGGAGGAGTCAGAGGGAGAGAATACATAAAACCCTGGGCTCTGATCGAAGGGGGCTTGGGGGCATTTTCTTCCACCAGAGGGTGATGTATGTTGCACAGAAGGAATCTTTGTAGGAAAGCGGGTGCAGTGGGGTATTGTATTGTCAACTCTCAGCCCCTCTTCCTGCAGAAGGATAATCCCTCCCCTGCCCCACACTGTCAGACTGGCTTTAGCCAGCAGGTGTGAGGTGAGACGCTCTGTGGGCCACACATGAGCAGAGAGGATTTCCGCACCACTGAGTGTTTATCTCACGTCTCTGGTTCTTTGGCTCTTTTCTGCTTCAGTCCTAGAATGAAGATATATAATAGAACTCACAGATAACTTAAAACGTGCGTGAGAAATAAACCAGAGATTTGGGGATTGTTTGTTACAGTAGCAAAGTAAGTATCGTGAAAGCTGAGAGATTCTGGGATGACTCAGCTGTCCGCTTGGTTGACCACTCACTCACACAAGAGTAAAGCAAGGCTTTGTTTACAAAGCATCAGGTCAATATGGTCAAAAGTTTTGTCAGATTGTAAAAAAAAGCTGGGAAATGCAGGGTTGGCAGCATTTAAAGAAAACACCTGGATTATAGACTGAAGCTTAGACTGCAGCGCTGATGTGGTCTGCCCTACTGATGTTTAACTGCAATCATTGTGCTCTAAGAATTCCTAATGCTTTTGAATTTAGGAGGATCGTAGCAATTGGAACTTACTTGCACTCCACATAACTATAATGTGTGCTGCATGTGATTTTCTCGGGCTGTAATCAAAAATGACTTCTTCAAAATGCAGCAGACTTCAGAGGTTTTGTTAGCTGAATATATCTGTAATTTTAGAATGGCGTGCCAAACCATCGCTCACTTGAAGGTTATTTGATTTCTCTCTTGCTTTCTGTCAGTTAGCTTTGGGGGGGGGGGGTGACAGACTGGCATTGTTTGTTCTGTTCCTCTCTTCTTACCCCAAACATAAATATTAAGACTTCAAGAGATTCCTTTTCTGTCAGTCAACATTAAAACTCACCTATTTGAAGGCATTTGGATAAACTGCGTGGAAAGTTATTGCTCTTCTGCCATCGGTGGGCTCTAAGCAGAAGTTTGATACGGCCTGTCAGTGTTCTTGTTAGGGCATCAATAACCTTGGCCTTGGGAAGGAAGGTTGGATGAAGACAGATGAGTGGTGGACTCCACTGTCAGGGCCCTCCACTGCCAATTGAGGAGATGGCCAGAGGCAGAGGCAGTGCTACCCAAATGCAATTACAGACACAGCCACCAGAACAACTGTTCTCCTCTCTCTAGGAGCCGGGGCTCTAGCACTGCTGCTAATTCTTAATCACTTCCACAATGTAGCATGCTGCTTTGTTTCTTTGACACATGCTGGAGTGACAACATTTTCCAAAGAATGATCCACAATGTGTTAGAATCCATAGTTGACTTGCGTGTTTCAAACACCTTTAATTGCAGGTGTTTAGAAAGTTAGCATATTTGACTAATGCCCTGATAGGCAAAGAAGCATGTTCTAATTCACCTGAAGTCAGCATAAAAAAGGAAGGCACACATTTATCTTAGGTTTCCTTAAATATAAACATTTTATACTCCTTTGAGTATAAATATAAACCTATCATCCATTAATTTCCTTAAGTGGTTTTTGGTCTCTATATGCTATATTTTGCTATATGTTGTAATGTGGACTTTTTTACCTAAATTTTTAAGGAAAAAATAGGATGTGCATTATATATGGGTGGTAGTAATTTTGTATCTAGGTTAGTGTTTTTATTTCTTTTATTTATACTTATGCATTAAAAGTGTAACTTCAGAAATCAATAATAACATCCATATGTAAGACGATGCCCTGGAATATGGTAATTGCACCCCCTACATGCAATACCTCCTCCCGGCCACCCCATCACCAGGAAGGCACAGCAGCTGCAACAAGGGGGCAGCTGTGTGAGGGACGAGGCAGGTGGAGAGAGCAGGGGTCAACTGTTAGGAGCCCGGAACAGGCAGGGCCAGCCCTGACCACTCACACCAACTTCCCAAGAAATAATCCCACTGGGGTTCTCAGTGGAGTGGCCATGGCCACGTTGCCACTGACAGACCTTGATGAGAATGGAAAATGGGAAGATGTGGAGATGAGGGTGACTCGGGAAGTGATAGTTAGAGGTCAGGTGCACAGGTCACCTGGCCCCTGTCACCTGCTGCCTGGTCTGACTCCTGACTTCTCCCAGGGGCTGGCTTTATGCCTCGTGCCTCTCAAGGGAGGAGGAGTTATGACTGCAGAGCCACTCCACCCTCCTTTATAGATTGAAATGTCTCCATTGTCTGTTTTGGCTGAGTAACAGTCCGTGGTATACATACTCCGCAGTTCATTAACTATAACATGGACTTTACCTTACAAATGCAAACAGTGTAAGTGAATCATAGGTATCCTCATATTACCCTGAAAAATAATTACATACATATACACATACATACATAAAAATAAAGTGAATGATTTTTTTCTGAACATTTGGGCAAAAATGTGGGTATGCATTATACATGGGAGTGCATTATACACAGAAAAATACAGGGTGAACGTTGGTGTGTGTGTGTGTGTGCACCGAGTGCCAAAATAATTTATACACATTTTAAGAAAAAGCTGCATTAAATGTGCAATATTCATGTCACATTTGACTTCTGCAAATACAAAAGGTGCTCGCCATCATTAGTGTTCATCTTGTTATTGTTATATATTGAATATTATAATTTTAATACTTTTTCCTTTCTTAAAATGTGTATACAATTTTTGACACCTTCTCTGTGTGTACGTGTGTGTGTGTGTGTGTGTATATTCAATTTACACCTCTCTTTTATTAGGGCAATGTTATCTGCTATAACAAGTAAGCCCAACCTTTTGATTGTTAAATATCATGAAATTTTATTGTTATTCATGTAACAACATGAGAAATTCCTGGTCAGTAGCAGTTTTCCTCATACCTGTGATCTGTGGCACCAACATGCCCTGGGTGCTATGATATACCCCATCCAAGTCATCTGTTTCTAACCAGCAGATGGACAAAGAGATAGTGGAGAAAGCTCATCTGCTCATTAAATACCCCAGCTGAAAGGTGACATATATCACTTCCACTCACATCTTTTTGGAGAGAACTTGATCACGGTCAGACCAGACATAAATTTGAGCTGAAATTTGTTGAACCAGATTGGGCAATCATCCACCAAAAACGTCTCCATATTATGGAGCGTGAGCCCTTTGGAGTAGATTACTAGCTTCTCTACTACAAGTACCTTGTGGGGTAATAAGGTTTTGCCCACATATTTTAAAACCTTGGCCTTCTGTTTAAGTCACCATTATGTCAATCCTATTTCAAAATCCAAGGGGTAACTTCTGCGTACGCCACAGAATTATTAACATTCTAACTTCATCTTTCTCTATAAACAATTTGTATTCTAGTTCTCAAAGTAACACTTGCTAATTAATATTCACTTCCCACTACTGGGCCCACTTGGAAAGTTTCCATTTATACCCATAATTTGGGTTTGAGGACAAACATAGTATCCTGCAAATCACATAGCATTTCCCTCATAAACCATAAAAACAGTGCATATGATTGCCCCAGAAACTGATTCCCCAGGAAAGAATAATTCCCAATTATCCCCTCTGTCCATTTAT
Source organism: Arctocebus calabarensis (assembly GCA_963573935.1). NCBI lineage: Eukaryota > Metazoa > Chordata > Mammalia > Primates > Lorisidae > Arctocebus > Arctocebus calabarensis. The sequence goes on along the minus strand of CAUYON010086504.1, from coordinate 10,435 downwards.
TCATTGAAAAATTTCCATTATTGTCCTACCAGAGGGCAGGCATCAAGTCTCATTTACCATTCTTCTTCCATTGCTAACTATTTAATTTTTTAATGTGAATTTGTTAGAAACTTTCCAGAGGAAAATAAATCTCATTAACTGATTCACACCCTCACCCCTGTGTCTTCTCCCCTATTCATTTCCTCAAAACACTTTGGCTTCTTACTGGCCAGCCAAGAAGCCATTCTCTCCAGTGCTTTATGTGCTAAAGTGTAAACATTTGGTGGCCAGTGTTCTACCAAGTTTGGAACCTCTCCTTACCCCTTCACTGGGCTTCAAGCCTATCTGGATTTGATCCTCTCCAACATCTCCTTTCCTTTCTCTTCTCCCTTCTCTGCTCCCCAGTTTTCCTGCGTGAGGTCACTGATGGGCCCAGCACTTCTCCGTATGCTGTATCTGAGCTGTTTCTCCTCTGCCCTGTCCTTGTCAGAAACCCTACCTTCCCTCCAGCAGTCTGGCAAGTGATGTCTCTAGTCAGCCATCTCGCTCCTCTTCACAAGTTTTTCAAATCTTAATCTTTACTCCCCCCAGCCAGAATGTCATATGTAATTTGCATATGTGCACTAATTTTTCAAATGTATATAGATTGAATGGTAATAAAATATAAATTTAATTTTTAAAATCACTAAATTATAAAGTTTTTTGTACATATTGTGATCAATATTTACTAAAGCAACAACTGCCATTACATGGGGTCCTGAAAAATAATATGTATGATAAAAATATGGCTTCATATTCAAAGATACTTGGAATTACTAGGCTGGATCATTTTTAAGGCCTTTTCACCTTCACAATTCTATTATTTAAAGATGGAAACACCTAATATCTCCCTCCCTCCCTTTCTTCCATCCTCTCTTTCTCTTTCTTTCTATAAAAAAGCAACGTTGATTGGGTGATGCCTATGGCTCAAAGGAGGGGGCGTCAGCCCCATATGCTGGAGGTGTATCAAATCCAGCCCCAGCCAAAAACTGCAAAAAAAAGCAATGTTGATTTATAATAAATGAATATATTCCCTTGAAAAAATAAAGTGTAAACATTTAGTTGGTTTTCTTGGGGTGGCACAGGGACTCACAGACCATACTCTTCCTCTCCTTCCACTCACCCAGGGAATCCACTGGCCCTTTAGCTCTTTGGGGGAGAAAGCCATTTTGTTGCTCAAAGGCATATTCCCTGCCATTTTTTATTATCCCATGGTAGCCTCCTCCTCAGAAATGGGAAAAGAAGTCCATGCTAATGACTTGGTAACAAAGTCAGATTGATTTCCAATTTCCTTTTGTTCCATTTCAAACCCAGTTGAAGGAGAACTTAATCCAATTGTCAGCTTATAGAACATTAAAAGTAATTATTGATGATAGATTATAGTATGATTTCCAGAGTTTAATAGGAAAAGAGTTCAAATAATTGATTAACTATGTAATAACAATATCACTCTACTTCCATCTATTTATGTAGATGAATTTTCCAAGTGCTTGAGCTTATATAACCAAAAATTAGGAATAGAATTGATGCTAATTTATTTTTCATTTTAGCCATAAGTAATATTCATCCAGGGACATATGAACTAAAAGAAAATAAAGAGGAAAAATAAGAAATAGACAAAAAACCCACTCATTTCACTGAGTGCATTTTTCAATAAAATATTATGTTTTTTCATATAATTATTAACATTTGTTAGCATTGTTATTTTTGTTCCATTGTGTAATGGCAATTATTGCAATGATAACAATTCACAAGTAATTATTCAAAATATAGAGCAGAATATTTAAACTATCATGTGTTAGTTTAGAGAATTAAATTTGAGTACATGCCCATATTTATATTACAGAAAAATATAATGGAAATGAAAATTTAATGAGTGAAATAAATGATGTAAAACTTTTCCTGCAAGAGTTTGTTCATGTAGTTTAAAAATAGTGGATGGTGGATATCAAATTACTTTGAAATTTAGATTCCGTTGACCATATTTATAAAAGAAGCTATAAAGATTTTATTTAAAATTTCTAATGCTTAGAGGACATTAGAAATTATAGTATGTCCTTATAATTATTTAGATGCTTAAGAAGACATTTTGGATATTAACCTAAAATGCGTGAAAAGATAACATAGGTTTTCAAAATTGGTTTAGGAAAAATGTTTGAAAATTCTCATCATGACTTGGGGAGCATCACGGATTTCAGAACTGCAGATTCCGGACTGCAGATGGGTACCATTCACGTTATGAACTGGAAGATGAACCTTAGTTTAAACTCAGCTGAAATCGATTCTCCAGAAAGCTGTCATGATAACACCTGCCACAGGGTTTCTGTACCTTTGTGGCTATCACTGCACACTCAGAGACACTTTTCCTTATATTTTTGTATCTTTTTCTTATTGCCTCTCTGGCTTAAGAGTAGATCGTAAGCTCCTTCAAGGCATGGGAAGTTTCTTCTTCTTCCCTGTCCTCTGGCAGTCTCCAGCTTTATGCTTTGCACCCAAAAACATCCATATGGTGTTACCTTGGCATTCCCCAGTGTCCCTCTGTTTCATCTGACTGTATTACATATGTTACAATTATCACCCTTTTGTATATGTGGAAACCGAGGTTCAGAGAGGTTATGTACGTTTCTGATAGTCACACAGCTACTAAATGATAATGTCTGGATTGAAATGTGCATAGGTGAGCTTTGGAGGGCTACAAGTATGGTCTGTGTTGGGGGTAATCATGACCTGAGTTGCCTACACCAACCAGCAAGCACTTTTGAGGTGACAGGGGGTCATTTATGAACCTGTGCTTTTTTTTTTGCGCTACAGGGCCAGGCATGGTGACTCAAACCTGTAATCCCAGCACTTGGGAGGCTGAGGCAGGTGGATTGCCTGAGCTCACAGGTTCAAAACCAGCCTGAGTCAGAGCGAGACCTCATCTCTAAAAATAGCCAGGCATTGTGGTGGGCACCTATATTCCTAGCTACTTGGCAGGCTGAGGCAAGAGAATCACTTAAGCCCAGGAGTTTGAGATTGCCGTGAGCTATGACATCACAGCACTCTACCAAGGGTGACAATGTGAGACTTTGTCTCAAAAAAAAAAAATTAATACATGTATTTTGCAAATCTTAGTAAAACAAAAAGTATTAATTATTCTAGGTGATGCAAAAAGGGTTTCATGGAAATTGCTCAGAAGTCAAATAAATAGGTATAAAAAAATTATTGCTCAATTAATTTTGTTGGCTCCATGAATGAATAAACTACAGTTCAAATCCCTGGCTCATGTGTCAGGGTGCTCACAACCTCCTTACCAAGAAAATAAAACAAGTGTCCATTAAAGCAGATGTGCTAATAAAAAGCAGCATTGCCGAATGACACCAGAAAGTAAGAACACAAGCTTCAGCAACAAAATATGCCCCAATGATGCTCATCAGATACAAGCTTCATTTTACCCAAATCTTATTTTTTTTCCTTTTTCTTGGCCATTATGTTTCTTTCCCTTCACAGATACCACAGACCTTCTCAACCATCCTGTTGCTTCCAACACAGGTCTGTTCCAACCCAACCCCAAATCCCTCTGAACTCAAAGGCTCCTTCCAGCCCCCCTTGAATTCTTCCTGCTCGTCATGTGTTTGCTTCACCAGAATTCTTTACCCAGGTCTGATAAACAACCCTTTGTCCTCTTTTTTTTTTTGAAATGTACTAATTCAAAAACCTTCCCCTTGATGAGAAGTTTTTCATTTTATGACTCTGACTTTTCCAGAAATCAGATTCATTCTCTTCTGAACATTTTTAGATCTGCAAAAACAACCAAACACATTTAGAGTGATGCTTGAATGGATGGATTCCTGAGAGGTGCATCTAATCAAGTGTAAACAATTTGCCATGCCCTGAAATCATAGCATATCACATTAGAAGGATGTACAATTTGGGAACATTTCCAAAGTCAGTAGATTTTGAACCTACAGCAAACCACCAACCTCCTTATTTGGGGAGGAAACATTTTTCTGAACTAACCCACATTCCACTTGCTAAGTCATGCAAAACAAGGTAGAAGAAAAAGAAAGATTCAATTAGACATCACTTGGGGATTTCAAGGAAAAGAGATATTAACTTCTCTCCTCATAAAACCCTCCAACAATAATTATGATGAATTTGAATGATTAGTAACAACTCAAGAAAATGCCATGAAGGCTATCTGTAACAGTATGATAAAAATATTTCTGAATGTATATGAAGCACATTGTGCCCTATGATTGCACCAATGTACACAATTATGATTCAATAAAATTATAAAAAAAAAATCAGACTGCCTGATCATTGAATTAGAACAGTAAGTCCTTACTATTTAAATAGAAGTTGTTAGAAACTGAGCTTTAAAGTTTATGGTTCTATATTAATAAAATTAATATGAATGAACAGGGTTAATCTTTGTATTTGTAACATAGAATCAGATGCATATAAATGTTCAGTTTGCCATTTAAATGGTTAGCATCTAGAGCATTTATATAAATGTATATATAGGTTCATACAAAGGTTATATATTTAGGTGGTATTGTTGATAAAATTTGTGCCCTAAAAGACTGGTTCTGAAGTAAGAGTTTTCACTTTTCAAAAGAAATGCAAATATTTGCCTATTTGCTGCTCATTTTCACCATATCAAAACAATGCCTGAAGGGTTACTTGTCTTCAGATTTTCTTAACAGTAAACAGTGTTGGCAGTGAAAGCCCTCCTGTGTTTTGCTGCAGATCTGAATTTTGGGGTGTGGTGGATAGAGGTGATTCTGTATCCAGTGTGGCTAATGGCTTGTGTGAGATCATCTCTCCAAGGGCACCCGGCAAATTCAATGACAAGGGTCTACACCTGCACTTCTGGTAAGTACCCTTTCTGCTCCTTTGAGCTCAGGTAACAATGGGGCCTTAAGTTCTCCCACTTGCTCCAGGAGATGAAGCCCATCCTTGAGACACAGTTTACCTGAGAAAGCTACTCAGGAAGTTAGGTTCCTTTTGTGATTCTTCAGCTAACAAAGATAACAGCTTTCTCAAAAGTGGTCAGCTCCTAAAGGCTAAGGCATGTACTTTCCTGTGCACTTGGCCCCACAACCATTGATCGGAGGATGTAGACTTGACTTACGAGGGGGTGGCCTGCTCACAGAGGTGACTCACTCTGTGGCTGTGCTAAACCCAAGGTCAGTAACGATCATAAATTAATGGTATGAAGGTACCTGGGGAACAGAGGACAAGATTGCTTCACAGGCTGGGGATTGGACCTTGATGAAGCAGCTGGCAGTCCCCACGCTTCCCGGACAGCTTGCTTGTTAGGAACACATCTCTGGCATCAAACTGAAGAAAAGAATTGCAAACTTTCCTTACTGGTTTCATGAGTAAATGTCCTCCAGGGATGTGTGCTTGAATGTCCAGTTTAAAAGTTCCCAGGCTGAGAACCTTATAGTTGAGAAGGAAGATGGTGTGGAATAGACCATATGCCCTAGGAAGTTAGACTTCAATAGAATAATCCAATCAACAATGGTAATACCATTTTACATGTTGTATCACTTATGATTGGGCTTAGCTGCATGGGAGAGAAATCCCTAATTACCAGTGTTTTATCTGAATAAGAAAGCAGTCCCAAGGCAGGCGTTGAGGGCACATGTGGGCTTGCAGCACTCGGTCTGGGTCCCACTGACACCTCTGCAGGCCCTGGGGGATATCTCAGCATCTCAGTGTCCCATCACAGACATCATCCAGGGAGGAAGAAGGTGCCCCCTCCACTTAGAGTCACTTCTGGGAAGTATGAAAAGGTTCTGCTTATTTCCCTTTCATTGGCCAAAACACAAGACCACAGCTAGCTTCAAGGGAAATGTGCATACAGTTGTTTGGCTTGGTGGTAAAGAGACTAGAACAAAGAATTGGGGTCTTATTATTAAGGAAATGGGGGGGGAATGGATACTGTAAGGCCACATAGAATTATAACCCTTCACTTAGTAAAGTACATTTAATTGGGGTCTGTTTTTATTTTTCTTGAGACAGTCTCACATTATTGCCCAAGCTAAAGTGCAGTGGCATCAGCCTCGCTCATAGCAAACTCAAACTTCTGGGTTAAAGTGATCCTCCTGCCTCAGCCTCCCCAGTAGGTGAGACTATAGGCACCTGCCACAGCACCTGTTTAATTTTCCTGTTTTGTTGTTGTTGTTGTTGTTGTTGTTGTTTTAGTAGAGACAGGGTCTTGCTCGTGCTCAGACTGGTCTCAAACACCTGAGCTCAAGCAATCCTCCCTCATCAGCCTCCCAGCATGCTAGGATATAGGCATGAGCCACCATGCAAGCCTGGGGCTGCTTTTTGAGAACAAATCTTCTCTTTTAAACCTGTCCTATGATATAACCAGGAACAACCTAAATGAAGAATGCTTGCCTGCTCATGATAATGATAAATAGAATCATATTCTAGTTAGAGCTTATTTGAAACCTAATAAACTGTACTAATTATATCCTGAATCATCAAGTTTCTAAAGAACCTTGATATTATAAAGATGGCCATAAAATTAAAATAGAATTCTCGCTAAGTTATATGAAGATATTTTACATTATTGAAATTTATTTTGTCAAAAAGAATAAAGAAACTATTTTCTTCTGGGTAGATACCTAGTAATGGGATTCCAGGATCAAATGGATGGCCTACTTTTAGCTCTTTGAAGATTCTCCATACTTTCTTCCATAGAGGCTATATTAGTTTGTAATTCAACCTGCAGGGTAAGAGTGTTCCCTTTCCCTTGGGAAAGCGGGGGTGGGGGAGTGGAGGTGGGGGTGAAGGGAAGGATGGGTAATCTCTCACCTTCTGAGAACAATGGGAGGGTTTACAGCACACTCCCTGGGTAAAGAGCTCAACTACAACTGCAACTTTACCTGACAAGAGCAGACAATGTAACCCAATCATTTCTACCCTCATATTGATCTGAAATTTCAAGAAATAGAATAAAGAAAAAATAGCAATAAATGAAAGTTATATTTACCAGTCTAAAAGTTCTGAAAAATCACTTACTAAAGCTTTTTATACTAGTCCTGGGGTTCAAATCATAGAAATATGAAACTATTTATTTTCTTGGGGAAAGGGATACTTTTGTTTCTCCTAAGCCCCTTCCCTAAATACACATACACAATGAAAGTTTTTCCTTTGAATTCTAAGTCTGGCTTACGTGACAACCACAGAAACAACACACACTCTCCTTGGGTTATGCTGGTTCCATTTGTTTTCCACTAAAATGGTATATTTTAGTCCCAGGAAGACAGGGATGAAGGATAGAGTCTCAGACTAGAGGTCAGAAGACTCATTTCTATTCTCAGCCTCCAGCATTGATTTGTGTGGCCACAGGCTAGTTACTTAAAGTCTTTGGTTTTAAATCCACTTTCTATAAAACTTAGCTACTTCCGTTGGGTAGCTGCCCCCTCCTACATGGTGGGTATTAACTGGGGAGTTTACCGCGAAAATCCTGAAAAGCCTCACACTCTGGGATGGCCCACCCAAGTCTAGTTAGGGAGGTAATTCCTCCATATTACATGATGGACGTCAGTCCATGTAATCAATACATTGGGACGTTCTCTTCCCGGCATATGCTCCTGTTCAGATATCTGAGAAATCACAGGTTCGATCCCTTTAAAACTTCAAGAAATTATTTGGATTTATATATACTTAAATTATAAGAAACTTTTCATAAACCACTCACAGGCAGCGGACAGGGAAGTGTGCTTCCCTGGACTTTGTGTGGAATTAGATGAGACCCAGAGGGTCCAACCAAAGCTCTGGACTCCAAACCTCAGGACCCGGGAACCGAGAGCACCTGGGCTGGGCGTTTCTGGCTCTTCCTCGGCCACGCCAATGTGCCCAGTGACCTTTTTCTTGTCATTCCAAATGGATCTCCTGCCACATCTAAACATGGGACAACTGTCAGTTTCTCTGTTACTCTAAAGTTCTGAGATAAAATTTCCCATGTCAAAATGAACCAGTCTGCTAAGAATTTTTTTGATTCACCTGGAAACTTTGAGAACACCTATATATACTTCCACAACTGAAAAACCAACTCTTTAAGATACTTTTTAACGGCTGTTAAAAATGTGACTATGTGAAGGATTAAGTAGCACAGACCCTTAGTGCTATTCTCAAAGCAAACCAGAGAATGGTTCACAGAGGTAATAAAAATCTAAGTCCTGAGGATTATCTTGACGTTTGAAACTAACATTGACATCTCTTTAGATAGTTGGCTTTAGAGTCAGACAGACCGAGGTACACATTTTACCTTTGGTTCTTACTATTTGGGAGATATTTAGCCAATGATTTAACCTCTCTAAGCCTCAGTTTTCTCATCTATAAAGTGGAAATATTGTCTGAAATATGTCTAGGAAACTAGGTATGTGGTGGTTAAAAGATATAACTAGCCTTCATACACTTTCAAAGGTTATTTCCTTTCTCTTTAGAAGCTGTCTCAATGGAAATAGGAAATACCTCCCACACAGGTGTGTGTAAAACATGTCAGTAATAGAATAGAAAGAGGTGTGGCTCTGTGTTCAGCACAAAGTCTGGTAGAGCCCAGAGGAAGTCACCTTGTCTCCCTCTGTGTTCTCTCTCTGCTCCTCTGGGGAAACAGCTTTACCCCCTAGACATTTAAAGGAAATGTTAAGGCAACGTGGCTGGTGTGGGGACACAAGATTTTGTAGGGGGAGAGAATATTCCAGGGGTGACTTCATCTCAGTTCTGCCCCTTCGATTAAATAATATCAATGGCCCCCCATTCCTGGAGCTTCAGGACAGCTTGCGAGTGTGAAGTCTAAGAAGGCAGAAGCTGAGCTGTTCTGGTGACAACATGGGCCCATTTGCTATCTTGCGCCATGCCTTGCCATTTGTGGGCGCTCAACTCAGTTCTGTGATCCCAGATTAAAGAAAAAGAGCCTGTTGAAGCCTCCTCCAAGGACAGGGCTTTATTTCCAAATACTGCTCTTTCCAGATCTAGAAACCATGGTTTTCACATCTTTGGCTCCCTTCACTTTCCTCTCATACAATGTCATTAATTTTGCTGGGGAACATACACTAACACACAGTGATGACATAATGAGGACTCCAGCGGGACAGGGCGCGCCCCCTCTGCTGATCTCACCCCGCCCCTTGACAGCACACATGTCAGGGGCTGCAGACGGAGCTGGAGCCTTCTTTTGCCAACATTCCTTTTAGAATATTGGCAAAGATCTCAAATGTCAGTGTGCAGGGGCGCGACAGGCAGAGATTTGTGAGCACATGTGCGAATGTGAAAAAAAGAAAAAAAGTATGCTGGATGAAGAGTCAGATCCATGGGCTGCCCTGGAGCCTGTTGCTAGGGTTGGAGATGCACCCTCAGCCCTCCAGCCCTCCCGCGTGAATGGTGCATGCTGGAATTCCCACCGGGGTCATCCAGAGCTGGCCCCAAATCGACTCCTTCTAGAAGCCTTTGCAACTGCCTTGTGCAAAGCTGTTCTTCCCTCACACAGCTGTGCCCTTGATGTGTTCCCAAGCGCCCCTGCAAACTGGCCAACTACACTGGTGGTTTAATCTCCAGTAAATGAGTCTTTCTCTGAGTCAATGCTTAACCAGCTCCCTCAGAGGCCCGAGTCCTGTGGCATGTGTATGTATCTTTGCAAAGGGCATCATTACGGTCAGTCTGCCTTGGAAGAAGGTGGGCTGAGGGGTCTTGAGAAGCCTGGTGCATTGTCATTCCTCTTTGTGAGGACACATGGATCAAAGTTACAAAGACAACCAGGAGAATGAGACACCTTGGTGCATAAAGAGATACCAGTTCCTCCAACCTCGTAATTAAAGAATTGCAAATTAACATATAGTACGGTGGGAAAAGGAAGTAAAACATCTCTGATATGTTGTGCTACCCCAGTGGCTTATGTGGGTTGGGCAAGCTTCCAGAGCCTCAGTTTTCCAATATGGGAAATACAGAACAAGAAATCAATCCTACAGACCTCTTGAGAGAATTACTAACCTAGCACCGGGCACAGAATGGAGAAAATGGGTGATCGTATACCCTTGTGAAAAAATTATTCTGACCCCTACTTTGCAGTAAACCAAAAAATCAATTAGAGATGCAGTGCAAGTCTAAATGCAAATTGGAAAACAATATATCATTTATGACAAAATACAGGAGAACATATTTATGGCCTATTTATGACCATGGAGTAGGCGTGGATTTTTTTAAATAAGACCTACAAGATAATAATCATAAAGAAAAAAATGATAACTTGGAATGACATTAAAATTAAAAATTTCTCGAGGGAATTGGCCTGGGTGAATTTTTTATGAAGAGGACTCCCCAGGCAAATGAAGCAGTATCAAAAATACACTACTGGGACTTGATCAAACTAAAAAGCTTCTGCACTGCTAAGAACACTGTAAGTGTAGCAGGCAGA
>CAUYON010086502.1:0-16636 GCA_963573935.1 Arctocebus calabarensis | reverse complement strand
TTTATATAGTGATCAAGGAAATGCCATGAAGGATATCTGTAACAGTATGATCAAAATATTTCTGAATGTATATGAATTGTGCCCTGTGATTGCACCAATGTACATAATTATGATTCAATAAAATTATTAAAAAAAAAATAGAAAAACTAGTTGGGCAACATGACAGGTGTCTGTAGTCCCAGCTACTGGAGAGGCCAAGGCAGGAGGATCACTTGAACCCAAGTGTTTGAGGTTACTGTGAGCTATGATGACACTGTAAGCATCCTACCCAGGGTGAAAGTGAAAAAGAAAAAAAGAAAGAAAATATGGAGGTGCACTATAGGTGTAGGGAATAATAATTTCAAAGATCCAGATGAGGGACCTGTAAAGAAGTTTCTGTGCATTGTTACCAATTTGTATGATCTGATGAGATAGAACTCCCACCCACAAGCTACATGAGGCTGATTTATCATCTGCACGTAGGCAACAAGGGATAACAAAAGAATTCAATGTGAACTTGTCCTCCAAGTCTTGGGAAAGCTGTCTGGGGTGGACTGAGTCTCATTTGGACACGATACACCTGTAGCACAGCTCAGGGGTCCCAGAATGCAGCCTACCCTGTGTCTTCCACCCTAGATGAAAAGACTCACTGGTCTAAAGCATTGAAGGACATCCTTTTCCAAGGGGGAATTTGAACAAAGCCTGAGACATTCTACACAGCTCTCTCTTATCTCAGGATGTTGCAACCTAGAAAATTCTCCAGATTTCTTAACAACTTTAAATAAGAAAGAATCGAGAACTGGATTGGTCTAAGGCCACCTGGTAAACTATCCTGCAGACCTTATCTGCCTGTTTTGGAAAAAATTAAAAAGCAAAAAGAACCCTGTAACTGGAGTAGAAAGTGTTCAGTGCTGGGTTCAGTTTGGTTTGTTGTTCTTTAAGAGCGATATTGTGTGTGGGGGGGGAATACTAAGAGATGAGATCGGAGATGTGAAGGGTCCAAGACCACTTGAACATTTGGGGGTCATTGTTAATAATTTAGCTTGTACTGAGTGATATGGAAGCCATTGAAAGATTTTTAGCAGAGTTCGGACATGATCTGACCTTTGTTTTGAAAGCTAATCTGAGGATGCACTGAAGGAGGTGATGTGGGAAGGAAGGGACATGTCAGGAGGGTATAGGCATCCAGGAACGACGTAGTAGTGGCTGAAATAACAGGAGTGGTTGGAGAACCGAGAGGAAGTGATTGCATTCTGAATATACTTTGAAGGTATATCCAACAGCATTTACTGGCATATTGGCTGCTTGGTAATGAGGAGAAATAGAAATTGAGAATAAATCTAGTTCTTATGCAACTGTAATAATAAAGCTATAATTATATGAGGTAAGGAATACCTCAATACAAGAGAAACATTGATGGTGATGATTGGCAAGGAAGACAGCAGAAATTCAGTTTTGCTCATATTTGCTTTCATAGGCTTTATTAAATATTCACGGGATAATAGATATAGGTGATCAAGTAGAAGATTATAATAACTTTGCATAAATGGAATTCAGAGAAGTAGAGGATGGAAATAAAGTTTGGGAGGTATCAGCTTATATATGGCTCATAAAACTATATGACTGAAATAATGCCACCTCTGAAATGAGTACGGGAAAATCAGGAAAGGAAACTGGAAGGCGCACCCAGAAAGGAAGACTAAAACCTGGTGGACATAGTGAGTAAAAGCTGGATGAAAAAGTTGTTTCAAAGAGGAGAGAGTGATCAGTCGTATCAAGGGTAGTGACTGGTCAAGTTAGATGATAACGATAAACTGATCATTTGATTTAAACTTTGGAAGTCACTGGAGACCAGTAATGACAAACTCAATCTCCCTTTGCAAACCATTATTTCTGAACCACTGACATATAGATGGTTTGCCTGCTTAATGTCTTATAAAAATAGCATATTTGTACTCTTAGACATATATTCTTCCATTAAAATAATTTCTTCTCTGACTATTCAAATGCTATCCAACACTAGCATTCAAATTTATCATCTTTTAATCATTTTCTGCAGCATACATTAAATTCAATGGCCAGGATAACAGAAAGTTGTCAAAATCACGTATTTATCAATTATCATAGAAAATACTGCTTGAAGTAGATAAATTAATGAAGAATCTTAATTAGCAAACCTCAAGGACATTTAGATAAGATTCGTGCATGCTATTAACCTGAAAGTCTGCTTTTTTTTTTTTGCCTAAGCTTGCATCAAAATCAGAAAACCCATTCCACTTCAGAATGTCTAAATTTTTAAAAGTTGTTATTTCTACAAGTCAATTCCAGCCTCCTTTGAACTTAATCTCCCACCACTAGGGAGATTTTTGCGACCCTTCCCCAAAAGTCCTCTTTATTTTGTTGGTCCTGTAAATGTTTAAAGATAGATGGCTATCATGTTCCTTCAACCAATCTGTAGCCCCATCATTCTTTCCTTTTGCAGACTAAACATTCCAGTTTTTTCTAAACATTCCTTGTGTGACACCATGTCTAGCCCTTTTACTATCTTTGTTGCCCCATGAATTAGCTCTAATTTGTCAATGTCTCTCGTAGAGAGTGGCAAACTAAACTGAATCCAGCACTCCAGAAGGCCTCAGATCAGTGTATACAGAAATAGGAATTTCCACCTCAGTATTCCCATCATTCAAATCAGATAAAGTAGTCTAAAATTTAGCTTACTACTGGCTTGCAAATAACATTCTACTAAGTTTCACCTTTGAGTTATAGTCAACTAAAATATTGACTGTGTTCCAATATAGATAAAATTACGTTTTAAGCATAGGTGAAGAAGCCTCTACCTGTACCCACTGTCAGATTTTCCTTTATTCCATCTTCACTCTGTGGTGCTGAATATTATAAAAGTTGGCAGTTGTTTGCAGATTCAGTGAAAGTCAAAATAGAAAAAGGATTGCAAACTGAAATAAGTAGAATATCAAATGAAAGGAATGTCTTCATTCTTAAAATTGTAAAAACTTAAGGTCAATGCAAAAATAAAATTTTAAATAGACCATTACCAACTTTCTAAATGATAGAACATGAATGTAACAGTTTAGGTTTAAAGCCATCATTTGAATCTAAGAAAGTTGTATTTGGCAAAGAGCAAAGCAGGAAGACCCAAAGATATACTTAAAGTTTGATCTTTGAATTAATAGAGAGGTCCATACTGGTATTTATAAGTATATTAAAATATGTTTGTTTCATTTTTTAAATATAAAATGATAATAATAGTCTTATAAGAGCATGCTAAGAATCATTGAATTTTATGTTTATGACGGGAAAGTTACATCACAACAAAGCTTAATAAACACTTCTGACACAGCAATTGCATCCAGAATATATAAAGAACTTTCAAAATTTTTAAGAAAAATTCCTATTAAATATTTGGAGCAAATCCTCCACCAAGGCAGTTGTATAAGTAAGCCCACTAAATGATACATATTCATTAGTCATTATGAAAATGAAATTCATAAAACAGTAAGATATTACTATATACCTATTAGAATGGCTAAAATAAAATAAGTAAATATTGAAAAATAAATGCTGACAAAAAAAATTAAAAAGCAGAGCAACGAACACTCATACATTGCTGATGGGAATGCAGTAAAATATAGATACTATGAAACCAGTTTGGTAGAACTTCTATCCACACACACAAAAAAACTTGGACATGAGCCTCAACATAGTGTTACCATCCAATAAGCTTTAAATCAGCCAGGTGAATAATTAGAAGTACAGTTACTGAACAAAACAAAACATATACACACTAAAATGTATACACAAATTTTTATAGCAGCTTTGTGCATTGCCACCAAAAATTGGAAAAAATGAAAATGTCTTTTAATTAGGTAAGACCCTCAACAAACTCTGATACTTCCATACAGTGAAATGCTGTTAGCAAGAAATGGGTTGTCAAGCCACACAAAACATTAATTAATTTTATATGCATGTTTCTAAGTGAAAAAGTCAGTCATCACATAGAACCAATTGTATTATTCCATTAGTATGATATTCTGAGAAATGAAAAGAACACAAAAACTGAAGACAGGTTAATGTTTTTCCTGAATTTAGGGAACAAGGATGGTTAAATTGATGAAGCATGAAGAATTTTTTTAAGTGGTAAAATTATTCTGTATGCTACGTAACCTATACGGGACACTGGATTACTCCAATCCCTTAGAAGTATATAATACAAAGTGCCAAATGAAATATAAGTGAGCTTAAAAATAAATCCTTTAGGAGTTCAGGAGATATCAGGTGGAGTGCAGAAAATGACAAAATAATCCAAGTGTATTGAAAATATATGATATAACCCCCCTGAAGTGGATGGAAAAAATGTGCTGACTCAAGTATCTTTATAGATGAGGGCAGATGGGCTAAAGGCAAAAGAATTGTACATAAAAACCGTATTCCAGTTAATAAAGTTGTTTCATAAGTTAGCAGTTATGAAAGGACTATACTAGAATTTCTCACTGTTGGAGCATGATGTTACAGAGAAGGAGGCTAGAATAATCCCCGAGGTAATGGATTAGAATAGAAGATGTCAGCATGACTTTGTGTTTACCTTAATATAGGTAAACACAGTTACAGGTAGAAGTATTTTTAGATATGTGCATATATAAGTATTATTATTCATCTGTATGCATATATTATATATATGCCTGTCTTATATAGAGAGATACTATAAAGAGAACCTATACATGAAAATATATATATATACATATGAGTATGTGTATATATGCATTTTGTTCTGTCAGCTGAAAGAACCTATAAGTTACAATATCCTAGAAGCAAATAATGCACTCAGCACCTAGATTTTTTTTTTTATAGAAACAGAGTCTCACTTTATTACCCTCAGTAGAGTGCTGTGGGTCACAGCTCACAGCAACCTCCAGCTCTTGGGCTTAGGCAATTCTCTTGCCTCAGCCTCCCAAGTAGCTGGGACTACAGGCGGCTGCCACAACGCCTGTCTATTTTTTGATGCAGTTTGGCCGGGGGCCGGGTTTGAACCCGCCACCCTTGGTATAGCCACAGGCACTGCCCAGCACCCAGATTTTGATTTTTCCAGTTCTAGAAATAAGACTCCTTGGGAACATAGCTAAATTTAAGACTGGAGTGGAGAATGCACAGAATGAATCTGAACTCTTTTATAGTGCCAGAAAACAAGAAAATTTGAAAAGGAAAATAAAGAGAAAAAAACTCAGTAATAGGAATATGACAAAGGGGAGCAGGAGCCAGTGAGAAGAGTCCCCAGTAGCTAAGCTGGAGCAGTATGTATGAACAATAGGATGATGCAATACTGGATAACACGAAGTATAAAATATATTCATGAGTCCACATTGCCACAAATAAATGGCTCAAAAAATAAATAAATGAGAGTGAACAGGCAAATTTCCTGTGCAAAAACCTGATTTTTAATGTAGATACATGCCCATTAAAGCAGCAGAGCACATTACCGTGTATGTGGCCCCCTTATATGTGGGCTATACATAATGATTCATTTCCAAAAAGTACAATACAGAAAGTGGAAAAAAAGAGAAAGTTTGTAGAGATTAAAAAGAAGCCAGGAGACTAAAAAGAAGTCATGCTAACAATCAGTATCTGTTATATAGTGTGATGAGAAAGAAAATTTTACCTATGTTGTCTTCTTTCCCACAAGCCAATAATCCCTATCTAGCCATAAGAAAAACATCTGACTACCAAAATTGAAGGACAATCAATAAAACATCTCTTATTTCTCCTCAAAACTATCAAGGTCATGAAAAACAATGAGAATCTGAAAAACTGTGATAGTCTATAAGAGACAGGACAGCTGAAGGCAGTAAGTTGGAAGGGAAAAGGACATTAAGTAAGAAGCTAAGGGAATCTGAAAGAAGTAGGAATGTTCATTAATAATAAAGTATCAATATTTGTTCATTAGTTTTGACAAGTGTAGTCTATTAATGTAATGTGTTAATAACAGAGGAAACTAGTATGAGGTATATGGGAACCCTCTGCACTAAATTAACTTTTCTAAAATTTAAAACTTTTCTGAAGTTAATATTTATTTAAAAATCTCTATATCAATCATCAATAAACTAGAAATAATCTAAATGTCCTTAAACTGGTAAGTGGGTAAACCTGCACATTCATTTAAGGAGATACTAGTCATCAATTAAAACAGGAACAAATAGCGACACACCACACGTCACGATCACAAGTATATAACGCTAAGTGAAGGAAGGCACAACTCAAAACACGACTTACTGTAGGAATTCATTTACATCCCATTCTTGACAGGCAAGACGTAGCAGTGAAAAATAGACTGACCATGGCCAGGACAGGTGAGGGAATGTGACTGACTACAAAGTGACGACAGGGGATATTATTTTCAGATGATAGGCCTCTTCTATATCCTGACTGTGGCAGTGTTTACATAGCAGTATGCATTTGCACAAACCACCTCATAGAGGCATATTCCAAGAAAAGTAAATTTTGCTCTATGTAAATTATACTTCAATGCGAAATTGTTTGAGAAGAAAGACAGTCTAGTTAACAATAGAAGGTACTTTCCAAATTATACAAGGGAAAAGTACCTCAAGAACATAGAACTCTTTTTGTAAATAAGGGGATTAAAAGAGAAGTAAATAGCAAGCAAAGGGCAAATGCTAAGGCTATAAACACAGTACTAGACATAACAATTACTACAGTCAATGTACATTGATTTAATTTTAAATTAAAACCTGGACATGTTGATTTTTACAAAACTCTAGATATTAATTTAAATATGTGATTGAGCAAACCCCCTCGTACCTGGCTCAAATCCCCCTGTTAATGTCCAGTGAGAGGTGGAAGTCCAGGTTCTCCCCACAGAAGGGGAAAGGTTTATTTTAGTGGTTGCTCTAGAGATGACAATATTCATTTCTTTAACTTATCTAAGACTGTTTAGAGCTATTATTATAATATAAAATAATAAAAAATTCTTTTACCAATAATTGCTGCTAACCTTTATGTTATTGCCTTTCTTTCTTTCTTTCTTTCTTTTTTTTTTTAATTGTTTGGGATTCATTGATGGTACAAAGAATTAGGTTACACTGATTGCATTTGTTAGGTAAAGTCCCTCTTATAAGTCTGTCCTGCCCCCAAGAGCTATGTCCTACACCTTGACCTCCATCACCCTCCCTCCTCCCCTCTCCCAGCTCCCTCATTCCCCCACATTATTTTCATGTTATGTTTACATTCATTATAACCCCCAAAGGTTATAACTTTTCAATTAACTGTGTTATGTATTTTAAAAATACTAAGGGAGATAGTATTTTATATTTATTGAAATATGTACTATTTGCTATCCTTTTAATTTATTCCTGAAAATCCAACTTTCCCTTATCATCTTTTTATTTCTGTGATGACATCGTATAGCACAGGACAGCCGGTAACAAATTGTCTTAATTTTTCTTTATTTGAAAATGCATTTGTTTGTCTTTATTTTTAAAGATAATTTTCTTGCTATAGAATTTTTGTCTTACTGTTTTTCTTTTACTCCTGTAAAAATGGTCTTCCACTGTGTTCTGCCCCCAGAATTTCTAATAAAAAGTCTGTGATTACTCAAATCAACTTCCTTTATACAGGCTATATTGTTTTTTTGTGGTTGTTTTCATTTTTTTCCTTTTTCTCTGGTTATACATAGTTTGATTTTAAAATATGTACTAGTAACTTTCTTTGATTTTTTTCCTTCTACATAGAGTTTTCTAAACTTATTGATCAGTTTTACCAAGTTTGCAGTCTTCAGCCATATTCTTATAATAATTTTTAGTTCCATTCTTCCTCTTCTGGGATGCTCATTACCCATGTATTATAGTTTTTGGTGTGGTTTCACAAGTTTCTGAGGGTCTGGTTTTTTTTTTTTTTGAGACAGATTCTGACTTTATCACTCTCGGTAGAGTGCTGTGGCGTCACACAACTCAAATCAACCTCCAACCCCTGGGCTTAGGTGATTCTCTTGCCTCGGCCTCCCGAGTAGCTGGGACTATAGGCATCCACCACAATGCCCAGCTATTTTTCTGTTTTGCAGTTTAGCCAAGGCTGGGTTTGAACCCGCCACTTTAGGTATATGGGGCCAGCGCCCTACTAGATGAGCCACAGATGCCACCCCCGAGATATATATATATATATATATTTTTTTTTTTTTTTTTTTTCAGTTTTTTGCTGGGGCTAGGTTTGAACCTATCACCTCCAGCATATGGGGCCGGTGCCCTACTCCTTGAGCCACAGGCGCCGCCCTGATTATTTTTTTCTTTCTTCTTCAGAAGGGATAATTTTCATTTCCTTATATTAAAGTTCACTGCTCCCTGCTTCTTTCATCTTTGTTCTTCTTTTGTTCTCATCTGGTAAAATCTCTATTTCAGATACCACACTTTTCAATTTTCAAATGTCCACTGGACTTTTTTATAGTTTACCTGCCAAGATTGCCTATATTTTTCCATTGATTTAGAGACCTTTTATTAATTGCTGTATTAGTTTCCTAGGGGGCCATAACAAAAAGTACCATGAAGAGGGTAGTTTAAACAACAAAAAAATATATCATCTTACAGTTACAGAGACTTGAAAGTCCAAAACCAAGATATCACCAGGGTTGGTTCCTTTTGAGGACTGTGAGGAATAATCTCATCCTTTTCTCTTTCCTAGCCTCTGGTAGCATTAGGCATTCCTTGGTTTGTAGAAGATGTTCTTCAGGTGTCTTCATATCACCTTCCCTCCACTAGTTTAAATTTTACCCTTTTGTGAGTGCAGAGTCATATTAGAGTATGGCCCATCCTAATGATGGCATCTTCACTTGATCATCTGCAAGGATCTTATTTGTAAATAAAAAAACATTCACAGATACTGGTAGTTAGAACTTTAACGTATTTGGTAGAAATGCAACTAATTCAATCAGCAAGAGTTTTTTTCTACAAGTGTTTTCTCTGCACTCTCTTCTAGTATTTTTGTATTCATGTCTTAAATTTAAATCTTTTATCCAGTAAGAATCTATTTTTGTTAATGGTAAAAAGTGGGGGTCCACTTTCAGTCTTCTACAAGTCACCAGCCAGTTCACCCAGCACTATTTGTTAAATAGAGAGTCTTTCCCCTATTGAATGTTTTTGATAGGCTTATAAAAGATCAAATGATGATAAGTAGCTGGGTTCATCTCTTGATTCTCTATTCTGTTCCTTACATCTACTGCTCTATTTTTGTGCCAGTACCATGCTGTTTTGATCACTATAGATTTATAGCATAGTCTGAAGTCTGGTAGCATGATTTCTCCTGATTTGGTTTTATTTCTGAGAAATGTCTTGGCTAATCAAGGTTTTTTCTGATTCCATATAAAACTAAGTATTATTTTTTCCAGATCTTAAAAGTATGACAGTAGTGCTTTAATAGGAATTGCATTAAAATTGTATATAGCTTTGGGTAGTATGGACATTTTAACAATGTTAATTCTTCCCAGCCATGAGCATGGTATGTTTTTCCATTTGTTAACATTTTCAGCTATTTCTTTTCTCAGAGTTTCATAGTTCTCTTTTTAGAGATCTTTCACATCCTTTGTTAGGTAAACTCCCAAATATTTCATCTTCTTTGGCACTACTATAAAAGGAATAGAGTCCTTGACTGTTTTTTCAACTTGAATATTGTTGGTATATATAAAGTCTACTGATTTGTGAGTATTAATTTTATAACCTGAGACACTGCTCCATTCCTTGATCACTTCTAAAAGTTTTATAGTTGAGTCCCTGGGGGTTTCCAGATATACAATCATATCATCTGCAAAGAGTGAAAGTTTGATCTCCTCTGGTCCTATCTGGATACCCTTGATTGCCTTCTCTTGCCTGATTGTGATGGTTAAGACTTCCATTAATGCAAATCCAAAGTACTCTGAGATATCATCTAACTCCAGTAAGACTAGCCCACGTCACAAAATGCCAAAACCAGAGATGTTGGCGTGGATGTGGTGAAAAGGGAACTCTTCTGCACTGCTCGTGTGAATGCAAACTAATACGTTCCTTTTGGAAGGAAGCTTGGAGATCACTTAGGGATCTAAAAATAGACCTACTAGTTGATCCTGCAATTCCTCTACTAGGTATATATCCCGAAGACCAAAAATTACTTTATAATTTTTGCACCCAGAATATTTATTGCAGCCCCATAATAGCTAAGTCATGGAAGAAGCCCAAGTGCCCATCGACCCATGAATGGATTAATGAATTGTGGTATATGTACACCATGGAATTTTTTGCAGCCTTAAACAAAGATGGAGTCTTTACCTTTTTATGTTTACATGGATGGAGCTGGAACATATTCTTCTTAGTAAAGTATCTCAAGAGTGGAAGAAAAAGTATCCAACATACTCAGTTCTATTATGAACCCAATACAATCATATAATCACCTACACTTCCATATGAAAGCTATAACCCAACTACAGCCCAAGATGAAGGGGAAAGATGGGGAAGGGAGAGGATGGGTGGAGGGAGGGCAATTGGTCAGACCACACCTAAGGTGCATTTTACAAGGGTACGTATCAAATCTACTAAGTGTAGAGTATAAATGTCTTAACATAATAATTAAGAAAGTGCAGTGAAGGCTATGTTGACCAGTTTGTTGTATTTCAAATTGTATATAAAACTAGCACATTGTTCCCCACAAATGCATTATTGTACACAGCTATGATTTAATTAAAAAAGAGTTGTTTTAAAGTTCTTATCTGATAATTCTGATACCAGATCATCTCATGGGGTGAATCTATAAATTGATATTCCCCTTAGAATGTGTGTCATTTTTCTACTTCCTTTTACATTAATCAATTTGGGATTTTATCCTAATCATTCTATATGTTATATTAGGGTGGCTCTGGATTCTGTTACCATTTCTTAAAGAACATTGGTGTTTTTGTATTGGAAGGACATTTTCTTTGCCAAACACAAATTTTAAGTTCCATTCTGCTCTTCCGGTTTGTAGCTTAAATCTTTGTTCCATTGTTGAAGTTCAGTATTAAAGCATATATTACACATTCAAGCATGATTGAGTGATCAGCCTGAAACTTGGGCAGATTTCATAAATAAACCTATTTGTGAAAGTTTCTCCATCTCCCTTTCCTCCAGCATTTATCACTTATTCTTCAGTGCCTATTGTTACTTGGGCTCCTTTCTGTAGTTTCTCTAGCCAGAAGTACAGTAGGATTCTTGTTTCCACTAGAATTTTAGCTGTCTGTGCTATACAGCTTAGCAACTGCTGCCCACACTCAATGCAAATCTACACAAAATACAAAATAGGACAAAACCCAGGACTCTCGGACATTGCCCGTTACTATTCAAGGTTTTAATTCCTCTTCATCATTCACGTGTTTTTGTTTTATCTCCAGACTCTTCAAGTCGTCATTGTTTTATGTAGGACTTTTCCAGAATTCAATTAGTGGCTTTTGGTGGGCTGTGTCATGAGGAATACATGACATCATCTATGAAGTAGACATTCCTTACCTTCTTTTGTATTCATAATTATATTTTTAAGATTTATCCATGATTTCCATCTATTTTTAGCTTGTATGTTCATATGTAGGAAAGAATGTGTTTTGAGAGTAGATGGCAGGTAGTAAAACTCCTTACTCATCAACTCAGTCTGCTACATTGAAAAGTTGAAGTTGCATACTTATTCTCTCCAAAAGTAACAAAACTCAAATTTTACAAACAGTTTAAACTTTAATAAACAAGACAGTTGTATATTTTGTAACATCACAACCTATTCCTTCTCCAAATAGGAAATAAAAGATTAATGTTTAGTTTAATTAGAAACTAAATGCTAGAAAATGAGGACAGGACATGTAAAAACATAAAATCCTGCCATAGTTATCACAGAATTTTAATTTTTTTTTATTGAATCATAGTTGTGTATATTAGTTCAACCATGGGGTACAGTGCATGGTACTGGCACAAAAACAGAGAGGTTGATGTTTGGAACAGAAAAGAGAACCAAGATATGAATCCAGCTACTTACCATTACTTGATCTTTGACAATCCAATTAAAAACATTCAGTTGGGATTAGCCCGCCCTGCTCTCTCGCCTTCTCCTCATGACCTGGGTCCCTCCCTGGTCGCTGTCTTTGGGCCTCATTGGGTTCTTATCTCCCCAGTAACCAGACCAAAACAGTGAGTTTGGAGGAGGACATAGGACAGATCTGGGAGTGGGAGAACAGGATCTTTGCCTACAGTAAGGAAGTTAAAGCCTTGGGATTTGCCCTGGATCAGCAGTTCAAGATATGGCGAAGGATCGAGACCCTGAAAGACAAGTTGGACAGGCTCGTGCAGAATGCTGCCCTGCAGGAGGAGCTGGATCTGCTGCAGATTTAGAGGAACCGCTATCTGAATGTAGACCACAAGATGAAGAAGGAGATCCACCACCTGCAGCAGATGGTCAGTGACCTCATTATTTCCTACACCTCTGCCTACACTGTCAGGACACTCTTCACTCTTACCTGATGCACCAGAAGCCTGATCTCTGCTGAAACTGAGGGAGGAGGACTTGAGCAGTGCCCACCCTCCCTATCTGCCAGACCAGGCAGCCCGACAAGTAAGAGACTCTGGGGCCCCACAGAATCCCCACCATCCACAGGCCAGGTACTATGCCAGGAACCACTGGGCTCTACTCCACTCCGCCATGCCCACCAACTACCACGGCCAG
The DNA here is from genome assembly GCA_963573935.1 of Arctocebus calabarensis. NCBI lineage: Eukaryota > Metazoa > Chordata > Mammalia > Primates > Lorisidae > Arctocebus > Arctocebus calabarensis. Next base: position 3,934 of record CAUYON010086502.1, on the reverse strand, counting down.
CTCCAATCCGTGCCCCAACAGTCCTCGACCCGCCACCTGCAGCAGCCAGGAACTCTATCTGGACCCCCATACAGCCTCGACTGGCACTCCACCGGGCCTTAGCCTGCCACCAGCAGTGGCCAGGAACTCTGCCAGGACTCCTGCCTGGCTCTGATCCATGCCCCAGGCCTGCTGCCCACAGTGGCCAGGAACTCCAGAGGAACCCCCACACTGCCCCGTTTGGCTGCAGCCAGGGACTCTGCTGGGACTTCCGCCTGGCTCAAATCCGTGCCCCACCGGGCCTCAGCCCACTTCTCACAGCTGTCAGAAGCTCCAGCAGAACTCCAAACAGGCCCTGATTGACCCGCTGCCTGCCTCAGCGTCACAAGGCACAGAGTCTCTTCTTTATGAGATGATGAAAGAGAAATTGCCATACATGCCAAGAGATTCTGAAATTCAGATAGCAGACAGTTTCAGAACCCCAGCACGACTCAACCTCAATAAGACATCCCCAGGCACATCATAATTAACATCACTAAAGTTAATATGAAAGAGAAAATTCTAAAAGCAGCCAGAAGTAAGAAATCCATTACCTACAAGGGGAACAATATTAAAATAACTGCAGATCTCTCTGACTAATCCTTTCAAGCTAGAAGAGAATGGTCATCAATGTTTAATCTCCTAAAACAAAAGAACTTTCAACCCAGGATCCTGGACCCCAGCTAAACTGAGTTTCATTTAAGATGGAGAAATTAAATACTTTAATGACATCCACATGTTGAAGAAATTTGCTATAACTAAACCTGCTCTCCAGGATCTTCTCAGACCTATCCTCCATTATGACCAGCATAATCCTCCACCAAAAAAGTAAACTCACTCAGAAAATTTTATCAAATTTCAACTCCCACAGTGTCGAAGGGATTAAAAATGTCCACTGGACTTTCTAAAGATTTATCACTATTTCCAATTAATGTGAATGATTTAAATTATCTTCTAAAGAGGCATAAGTTGGCTGACTGGATACAAACACTCAGGCCAGATATCCGCTGAACACAAGAATCTCATCTTACCTTAAAAGATAAATTTAGACTCAAGGTGACGGGATGGTCATCTATATTCCAGGCAAATGGAAAACAGAAAAAAGCAGGTGGTGCAATCTTATTCACAGATACAATAGGCTTTAAACCAACCAAAGTAAAGAGGGATAAAGATGGACATTTCATATTTGTTAAAAGTACTACTGAATATGATGAGGTTTCAATTATTATTATTTATGCGCAAAACCAGAATGTGCCTCAATTTATAAGAAAAACTCTAATAGATGTGAGTAGCTTGATTTTCCCCAGCTCCATAGTAGTGTGTGATTTTAACACTCCTTTCGCAGTGTTGGATAGATCTTCCAAAAAGAAGCTAAGTAAAGAAATTCTAGATTTAAACTTAACCATTCAATAACTGGATTTAACAGACATCTACAGAACATTTCATCCTAATAAAACTGAATTCACATTCTTCTTTTCACCACATGGAACATACTCCAAAATTGATCACATCTTAGGTCACAAGTCTAACCTCAGCAAATTTAAAAGGATGGAAATTATTCCTTGCATCTTCTCTGACCATCATGGAATAAAAGTTGAACTCAATAATAATAGGAATCTGCATACTCATACAGAAACATGGAAGATAAATAACCTTATGCTGAAGGATAGTTGGGTCATAGACGAGATTAAGAAGGAAATTACCAAATTTTTGGAACAAAATAACAATGAAGACACGAATTATCAGAACTTCTGGGACACTGCAAAGGCAGTCCTAAGGGGAAAATTTATAGCACTGCAAGCCTTCCTCAAGAAAACGGAAAGAGAGGAAGTTAACAACTTAATGAGACATCTTAAGCAACTGGAAAAGGAAGAACATTCCAACCCCAAACCAAACAGAAGAAAAGAAATAACCAAAATTAGAGTAGAATTAAATGAAATTGAAAACAAAAGAATTTTACAACAAATCAATAAATCAGAAAGTTGGTTTTTTGAAAAGTTAAATAAAATAGATAAACATTTGGTTAACCTAAGCAGGAAAAAAAGAGTAAAATCTCTAATTTCATCAATCAGAAATGGTAAAGATGAAATAACAACAGACCCCTCAGAAATCCAAAACATCGTTAATGAATATTACAAGAAACTTTACTTTCAGAAAGATGAAATTCTGAATGAAATTGACCAATACTTGGAAGCATGCCACCTACCAAGACTTAGCCAGAATGTCGTGGAAATGTTGAACAGGCCTATATCAAGTTCAGAAATAGCATGAACTGTAAAAAATCTGCCTAAAAAGAAAAGCCTGGGAACAGATGTCTTCACATCAGAATTCTACCAAACCTTTAAAGAAGAACTAGTACCTATGTCACAAAACCTCCAAAATATAGAAAAAGAAGGAATACTACCCAACACATTCTATGAAGCAAACATCACCTTAATCCCTAAACCAGGGAGAGACCCAACAAGAAAGAAAATTATAGACCAATATCACTAATGAATATTTATGCAAAAATATTTAACAATATACTAACAAACAGAATCCAACCACACATAAAACCAATTATACACCATGACCAAGTGGTCTTTATCCCAGGGTCTCAAGGCTGGTTCAATATACGTAAATCTATAAATGTAATCCAGCACATAAAAAAATTAAAAAATAAAGACCATAGGATTCTCTCATTCATGCAGAAAAACCTTTTGACAATATACAACATCCCTTCATGATCTGAACACTTAAAAAAAATTGGTAGAAAAGGGACATTTCTTAAACTGTTAGAGGCCATCTACAGCAAACCCACAGCCAATATCGTATTGAATGGAGGTAAATTGAAACCATTTCCACTTAGATCAAGAACCAGGCAAGGTTGCCCATTGTCTCTTCTGCTCCTAAACATCATAATGGAAGTTTTAGCTATTGGAATCAGGGAAGAAAAGGCAATGAAGGGTCATAGGATCAGAAGAGATCAAACTTTCACTCTTCACAGATGATATGATTCTATATTTGGAAAACACCAGGGATTCTACTACAAAACTTTTAGAAGAGATCAAGGAATATAGCAATGTCCCAGGCTACAAAATCAACACCCATAAATCTATAGCCTTACATATACCACAACAGCCAAGCCAAAAAAACAGTCAAGGACTCTATTCCTTTCACGGTGGTGCCAAAGAAGATGAAATATTTGGGAGTTTACCTAACAAAGGAAGTGAAAGATCTCTATTAGGAGAACTATGAAACTTTAAGAAAAGAAATCACTGACAATGTCAATAAATGGAAAAACATACCAGGCTCATGGCTGGGAAGAATCAATATTGTTAAAATGTCTATACTACCCAAAGCAATATATAATTTTAATGCAATTCCTATCAAAGCTCCATTGTCATATTTTAAAGATCTCAAAAAAATAATACTTCATTTTATATGGAATCAGGAAAAACCTTGAATAGCCAAGATATTACTCAGAAATAAAAACAAAGTGGGAGGAATCACGCTACCAGACCTGTGACTCTACTATAAATTGATAGTGATCAAAACATCATGGTACTGGCACAAAAACAGAGAGGTAGATGTTTGAAACAGAATAGAGAACCAAGAGATGAATCCAGCTACTTACCATTACTTGATCTTCAACAAGCCAATCAAAACATGCAGTGGAGAATAGACTACATTTAACACATGGTGCTGGGTGAACTGGCTAGCAACCTGTAGAAGACTGAAACTGGACCCACACCTCTCACCATTAACTAAGGTAGACTCTCACTGGATCAAAGACTTAAACTTAAGACATGAAACTCTAAAAATTCTAGAAGAAAGTGCAGGGAAAACTCTTGAAAGAATCAGCTTTGGTGAATATTTTATGAGGAGAACTCCCCAGGCAATTGAAGCAGTATCAAAGATACACTACTGGGATCTG
>CAUYON010086496.1:0-11810 GCA_963573935.1 Arctocebus calabarensis | reverse complement strand
CTCTCTCTCCCTCTGGGTTGTCTCTGTCTCTGTCTCTGTGCTGTCTCTCTCTCTCTCTGGGTTGTCTCTGTCTCTGTGCAGTCTCTCTCTCTCTGTTGTCTCTGTCTCTGTGCTGTCTCTCTCTCTGCTGTCTCTCTCTCTCTCTGTTGTCTCTGTCTCTGTGCTGTCTCTCTCTCTCTCTCTGGGTTGTCTCTGTCTCTGTGCTGTCTCTCTCTCTCTCTCTCTGGGTTGTCTCTGTGCTGTCTCTCTCTCCCTCTGGGTTGTCTCTGTCTCTGTGCTGTCTCTCTCTCTCACCAATTGACTTGTAGCTGCTGTACCACTGAGCTAGAGAGTGAAGGGGGTGGGAAGCAGAGAAGAAGTCATTGTCTTACCAATGTTTAGTAGTTATTTTTTTTATTTACTACTTAAACACATTTATTGAATACAGTAGAGAATATGGGAATGAAGACTGTACATTTGTATTTTTAAACATATCATATGTTTTCAAAAATGAAGAATTTGCCATTACTATTGGCCAGTAGTTATTTTTGAATAAATTATTTTTCTTTCTTTAGGAAATTTTATTAATTGCCAGACAATTAAATGGTTGACTTTTGTTGTTTTACTTATGCTTTAATTGTTTTAATGGGAGAACAAATTCACTGATAACCTCATATCATCAACATGGAAGTTTGCTTCTCTGAAGAGATTTCTTTTAAAAGTAGCAGTGACTGTCAGTCAGTTGACACTGTTTTCTAGAGGCAACTCTAGAGGAAATGAGTCAAGGAATAAATGGTTTGATCTTACTTTGTATGATCTGTTTCCAGAGTTCTTCTTTGGTCAAACCAATCAGAAGTCAGAGCCCACCAGAGTCGCACTCATCATCCGTGAAGGCTTGCCTCCCAAGAAATAGAAGAGAGAGGACAATTATGTATTTAACAAAAATAGACAGGCAGCCATAGCTCAGTGGGTAGGGTGCTGGCCACATACACTGAGGCTGGCAGGCGCAAACCTGATTTCAGCTAGCTAAAACAACAATGTCAACTGCAACAAAAAAATAGCCAGATGTTGTTGTTGCTACTTGGGAGGCTGAGGTAAGAGAATCGCTTGAGCCCTAGAGTTTGAGGTTGCTTTGAGCTGTGCTGCCACAGTACTCTACCCAGGGCAATGGCTTGAGACTCTGTCTCAAAAAAAAAAAAAAAAATATATATATATATATATAAATAATAAACAGGCAATTTAGAAGTTATTATCTATACTGACATAAATTCTTTGAATAATATATATTATGTATTAATTTGAAAGACATCTTTTTGTACTAAGGAAATTGGAGAAGTTAATTAGGAATAGATTTCAATAAATTTAGTTCAGTATTGCATTATTACAACCCTGGTATCAGGGTTAAATCATAACCATGGTTACCTGGGCAAGATATGAAAATGAGTAATTTTCCAATGAAAATTGGGCACATTTGGACGTATGTGGACACAGTGGATACATAATTTGTTGGCATTCTTTTCGTTTAATTTGCCTCTCTAAAGATGTCATATAATGGGAGCCATTAAAGATGCTCTATCGCATTGAAGATAATCATGCCAAGAAACTGTAGTCTGCGGTTTTCTCATAAGAGCATGTTTTCAGTTCTATATTTACATTTGAGCACTATGTAATCAAAAATGGATGAGCTAGCTGGAGAAAGTTGAGTGAATAGAGTGAAATAATTAAAGAACCTTGAGAACTGATTTATGTGGCAAGATGAAAAGTGTTCCATGTGTACACTCTGTACTCTGTCAAGAAAGGAAATGGGGAACAAGATAACTGCTTTCAAACAGGAACCCAAGGCAGACCCAAAGAAGAAGGGTTTATAATGTAACAGATAACATAGTGAAGAATGATGCAAACAAACAGAGAGGATTAAAGTGTGGGCTAATCTCAGGGGAGTATTTCCCTTCAATAAATATGGCTATTGAAATATACCTGGGTGCTGGAAAAGTCCATCATGCAAAAGTGTGAGTCCTGTAATACCCGATTAGTTGATAGGGTGGAAATTTAGAAAATTCACTAACAGAAAATTCATTCATATATTGGGCTTATATTTGGCTTCTAATGTTGTTATTAACTCCTACTTGCCGTGGCTCAGACTGATTTCCTCATTTGGTGAGTTTGTGTAGTTCATAACATGAAAACAAAACCATATAGTTGGAATATTAGGTGCATTCCTGGAGAAATATTTGTAGAAAAACACAATGGATTTTACAAAACTCACCCAAACAATGAGTTTTCTCATGATGAAAAGAACAACAACAAAACTTCAAATATTAAAACACAGAAAAATTGTAGAAATCTATGCACCTGAAACATTCGTGTACTATAGCCATACCTATTTATTAAGTATAAGAATGAGAAAACTAGACAAAATACTTTGAAGTTTAAAGGACTGAATGCAGGGAGCTTGTATTAATTCCACAACACCGCAGATACACACTGTGAAGTCTTTGGTACACAACAGTAAAGAAGATCCAGGTTTGGTCCTCAGGAACTTTACATCACAGGGAAGGAAACAAGTAATAAAATATGCAATGACACAATTAAGTGCACAGTGCTGTGTGAAGTCCTCATAAGGATGCCTAACAAGATCTAACAAGATATCTGAAGATACGTGGAGACTTTAGGAGGTGGAACCCTAGAAGATTTAAGGGAAACATACGGACTAGATCAGATTTTTCAGAGTAGAAATAATAGCAATTCCTAAAACCCAAATGTAAAGATATTATGGTATGTTCCTGAAACAAGTAGAAATTCAGTATAGATGAAAATAATGTAGAGAAAAGAAACTGTTAACACTCTGCCCTTTAGACTCCCTCTGCTAGCAAGAGGACTTATCAAGATCTTAAGGGCATTTATAGGTAGCAACTTGCCACTCAAACCCAAGATAAAGACCTCTTTAAAGAAGAAGTGGGAATGACGTTAATCCAATTGAAGTGATTTCCAATAGATATATAGAAAACCCAGAAAGTTTTATTAAGATTGTATTGGTAAAATTACAGCCCCTATAGACACAGTGAAAAATGAAAGCGTCTTCAGTGCCTCTGAACTTCCACAGCCAGGTGCAGGCTGAGAAACTCAGCTGCAATCATGAACGAATTCTAATCGAAAATGAAAAATGATTTTATGAATTGGGTCAAAAGTCTAGAGAGTAGGTTCAAGACTTACAGAGAAGTTTTCATAAGGAAAGAGGCACTAATCATGGACCCAGCTACACATGCCTAACTGGATTTCAGAATTGCCATGACCCGAGAGCCACTCGATCCCTCCATTTACTGGTGGTGTCTACTGTGCTTTTCTTCTCCCTACTTCACAGTTGTAAGTTGGGTATGAAAGAGAAAAATCATGTGTCACTCTTATTCATAGATTGTTCAGATTGAAAAAAATGAATCTTCCCAGGTTAACCACACCTAAATGGACATCAAACCTAAATCTAGTATTGAAATAGTTATTGGAGGTCCTTAAAGGAAGTATCTGTGGTTTTGATGAGGAAGGGATGTGCCTCATTCAGGGTCATGGGAAGATAGTAGTAGTTAGTCTTCAAGGCTGCTCTTCAAGAGAACCTTAACTCCTTGCATGCACTCAAACCCTAATATGGTCTTTTCCATAGTGACTGTGGGGTATCCTTGAGTAATTAATAGAGTGTGTCAAAAGTAATGCTGTGAAACATCAGGAGCCGGGTCTTAAGAAGTTCTTAGAGATTTTATCTTAGTCATCTTGGTCACTTTGGGAGTAGTCTATGTGGAGACCACCATAGCATGAGCGAGTTCAAGGTCACATGAAGAAGTCATGTGAGGGAAGAGCGATGGTCAGCCCGTCCCAATGTTTCAGGCATCCCAACTGAAGTGCCAAGTCCTACAATAAATAAGCCATCATATATTGAGTCTGAGTCCTTAGATAACCTGAGCACAAGCAATTGCCTGTAACAAATTTGAGAAAGACTCCCAAGTAGCAAGAAATGTCCAGATAAACCCAGTCAACCAACAGAGCTTGACAGAAAATAAATTATTGCTTAGGCATGTCATGGTTTACCAGACAGAAATAGATAATGAAAGCATTCTGCAATTTTTTAAACCCTTATATTGGATAATATAATTGTTTTGTATTTCCATATGTATTTTTGAAGCAACTTATCAATTACTTTGAAATGCCTGATGGAATTTTTGAAAGAATTGCCTTGAAACTTTAGATCAATTTGGATGTAATATTTTTTAGTTTTACCATCCATGGACAATGCATTTCTGAAAGTATTACATTTTTATTTAATGTATATCAGAATGTTTTATAATTTTAATTGCAGGGTTCGTGCAGGAGTTTTGCTTGAATTTTTTCTGAAGAATGTTGTATTTTGTGATTTTGTTGTAAATCATGTTTTTAAAATTCTGACTTTATAAAAACCAACTTTGCTAAACTCCCAATTATTCCAAATTCACTTGTTAATTCCAATGGATTATTTTCCTTTTAATCCACTACACTTTTACAGACTCCTTAGTAGTTTTCTATGCACTCATATACTCTCAGGAAAAACTTTGTTTCTTTTCTTTAAATTTGTTTTGTTCTTTTTAATTTTTATGAATTTCCCTTTTTCCCTACAATTATTGTATTTCCAATGAAATTCTGAGGTAAAGTATTGACAATAGTTGTCTTTGGTTTTCTGTTTTTATCGGGAAAATAATAAAACTTCTATATTAACTTTGATGTTAGTTGAATGAATTTTTAGATTTTATTATAAGACTGATGTAATATCTTCCTGTTTTCAGTTTACTGTGAATAATTATTATCATTGGTTCTATAATATGCTATGAATATTTGCCATGTTTTAAGACATTTCTTTATATTTCAATGACTTTGTGTATGCACTTAACTTATTTTAATTAAAACTTAGTTTTTGATGAGCTGAATTTTCATACTCTGATGAATATCCATAGAGCTTAATGTTATATACAGTTTATGAAATAATCTGTAGAATTTGCTAGATGCAATAGCATACAATGTTAAGAATCATATGTTTTACATGCAGTCCAGTTTGATAAAAACAAAAACTTTGAAAATTTGAAAGTTTATTAAACCCTTGGAACCAAACAAAATATTTCTGAAAATGATAGTATTTGAAATAGTTTTTCCTGGACTTTATAGAAAATGATGAACCGTAGTATGAGAAAGAAAGAGGGAAAAAACTATTTTAATTATTTACACAAATATCTGTGCCTAAAATATCATTTTTCTGTGAAATATATCCTGAAGTGTTAGCCATATTTTTTTTCTTTTTTTTTTGCAGTTTTTTGCTGGGGCTGGGTTCGAACCCAGTACCTCTGGCCTATGGGGCTGGAGCTCTACTCCTTTGAGCCACAGGTGCCACCCATGTTAGCCATATTTTAAGCAAAATGTATGAAAAACTCAATGTAGCTATGCATTTGGGAGACGGATACCTGCTCAGAGCTTTTCAGAATTTTTGTTTTGTTTTGTTTTATTAGAATAAGATTTAGCTATGTTGCCCAGGCTGTCAGGCTACTCTTGAACTCCTGGTATTATGTGCCTGGGACTACAGGCCTGCACCACCGTGCACGAACAGATTTTGTAATTAATGAGATATAATTTTATCTGGAACACAAAACTGAATAATCTAAAATTCGGTTATTTTATTACAATAGAAGTAATGCTTACTATGAACATTAACTGTTCATCACATTTACTTGTTTTTCTTAACTTTAAGAAACATTTGTACTCCACTAACACATATATCGGAATTGGCAGATTTAATAACTTACCAGTTACTGGCTTAGTTTGTTTTTCTTGGGGGGGCACAGTCTCACTATATCACCCTGGGTAGAGTGCTGTGGTGTCACAGCTCACAGCAACCTGAAACTCTTGGGTTCAAGCAATTCTCTTGCCTCAGCCTCCCGAGTAGCTGGGTCTATAGGCGCCCACTGCAATGCCCAACTATATTTTTGTTGCAGTTGTTATTGTTGTTTAGGTGTCTCAGGCTGGGTTTGAACCCGCCAGCCTCAGTTCATGTGGCTGGTGTGATAACCACTGTGCTATAGATGTCGAGCCTCTTGGGGGTTTGTTTAATTTTTTTATGATTAGAGGCAGGCTATGAACTAAAATTTAGAAGTTAAACATTAATCGGATTCTTTCTGACCATTAAAAATGTTCCTTACTGTGATATTTGTATCACTATTTTCACCTAATAAGGTTATAATGTGTCTAATTGTCTAAGAAACTTTATCAGTGTCTCTCTCCTTTGTTATATCAAGTCTAATATTCTGAGTCTTTTTTAGTGATATTCATACTTTTTCTTTGCCAGTAGAGTGTAAGCTCTTGAAACATGGCACTACTCCTTTGGTTCAATGATGCATCTCAGTGACATAGCCTGGCAGATATCAGCTGGTCAATATATATGCACTCATTTTTATCATAAGTAAAATATCAATTGAAGTAATATGACATCTCTCATATAAACTTAATGATGAAAGAAAATAAAGGCTTAAGAGATTCAGTTTACTTTCTCTCTCTCTCTCTCTATGTATATATGTACATATCACATGTACCCCAAAATATATATATGTGTATATATGATATATGATAAACATATGTATATATGATATATGATAAATATATGTATATATGTATATATATATGATTAGGTCATACTTTTACTTCCTTTATTATTATTATCATTATTATTTATTAAATCATAGCTGTGTACATTAAAGCAATCATGGGGTGCAATGTGCTGGTTTCATATACAATTTGAAATATTTTCACCAAACTGGTTAACATAGCCTTCATGGCATTTTCTTAGTTCTTACTTTTACTTCTATTTTAAAATTTATTAAGACTAGAAACCATCTGTCCTTGGCCCAATTCTTACCAGGCTTCTCTATGCTCTTTTGTCAACTAGGCTTCAATGCTGGCTGTAAGGACTTGAACAAAGCATTAGGTGGTTTCCAACTCCTCAAGGCCATGTCCTTCCTCAAGGCCATGTCCCTAGGCTGATCTTCGCTCCCTTTAAAGTGCCTGCATGAGGGAAACCAGGGCTATTAAGAGAATTTACTGTTTGTTGCTGGCAACACTTGAAGACAAGGCCCCTGTCAGCCGCCTCTGTGGGACAGCAGAAGCCTGACTTATCTGCTCTCCTTCAACTTTTTATAATGTTGACTCTACTGAGTTTCCACCTACACCTCTCCCCACTCCTTCATTCTCCCCTTAAAACACTGGGTACAAAAATACAGGTCCAAAGAAGAGCCAGTATTCAAAAAATCAGGAGAGGGATTATAGTGAAACATAACCTGCAGTTTTTTCAAAATAGCTGGTAGAGAGTGATGTGAGCTGTCCGGTATTAAGAAAAGATAAATGTTCATCGTGGTGGATATCCCAAATATCCTGGTTTGGTTCTTACATATTATATGAATGTGTCACAATATTACATGTACCCCCAAATATGTGCATCTACTAGGGATTAATACAAAATAAATATCAATAATTTTTAAAAATCACCAAGTTATCTCAGTACAAACTTGAGTTCAGTTCACATTGGGCTTCTTTCTATCACTACAGAATATTATTAATTAAGATCTATCTTTACCACCTTAGTCAGAGTCTGGCTTTGCATATCTTAGACAATCCACCAACAGTGGGTATTTTTACTATTCCTTTTCATTTTTCAGTGTCAGTGAATATATTTGTTTGATAGAGAAGTATAACATCATATCTTAGAAAAGGACAAAATGAAAATAAATTATATTTTCATGTCCCTAAGAAATTCTGCTTTGAAAAGCAACCATGACCCCTGCTCAGAAAGGAAAAAAAAATCTATTTAAATTATATAATTTTAATGATAGTAGATGGAAAACTGTTATGTTTTACATGGTTAATAATTGCCAATTTGTTTAAACATTGGAGAGAATGAGCTTAAGACTTTCATTTAAGAAATATCTGAAACACTCATTTAAGTTGAATTTCTAAAAAGAAAATCCTGACAGAATGAATGGAATAGATAACCCCTCTCAAAATAGAGGATTTTTAATTTAATATAATAAAAAACGCATCAAGAACACTCCAATGTCTATTACTATTTCCAAAGGCATGTAAGTGTCAGCCTTTTGGATACATTTTAATATTTCTGAGGTTTGTAGGTAAGCCTCATGACAAAGCTAACTGCATCATGTTAGGATAATGGGGCTTAAGTTTTGTTTTTAATTTTAATTTTTTTTTTACCCCTGCCCCCTGGGGCTTAAGTTTTAACTTACTATTTAATCTCTTCTGATAAACTGCTTTAAGCAAATGTTAAATGAATAAACTGATTTTGGAGCTTTTTGTTAATTCCAAAATTAACATGTTATTTATCAATTTATAGTAGCTTAAATTCTAAGTAACTAATTAATGAGTTTTGAGACTTTAAAGCTTTAAAATCAAGCTATAATTTTAGTAGGAAACTTTGGCTTAATACTTACTCAACTTAGATCCTATTCAATTATCTTTATCTACAACTGCAATGTTCTCACACATTTTCCCTTGGGAGTTTTTTGTGTTTTTCCCCCATATCTAATTAATGAATTTACTTTTAGTTGCTGAAAATTGTATATATTTCTTATATACCACATGTTTTTCAAAATATTGTATATTATGGAATGGCTAGATGGAGTTAATTAACATACATATGCACCCCCTCACACATTTTTTTTTGAGGGGAGTGAAAACATTTAAAATCTACTCTCTTAGACATTTAAAGAAGTACCCTTACTATAATCACCATGGTTTATAATGGATCTCTTGAATGTATACCTTCCATAGAAATGAAATTTTTTTATCCTGTGGTATGGGGTAGGGTTGGGACAATGCTGGGTCTCCAACCTATGCCACACCATATAGCCCATGGGAGCCACCATTTTCTTCTCCACTTTCATGTTCAACTTTTTTTTTTTAACTTGTGGAAATGTTTTATTATCACTCTTAGTCACAGAAATTCAAATTAATATTATAACCATTATTACTATTTTCATATGCTTTGAATCAGCAATTATATATATATATGCCAACAGAAATACTCCAAAACAGTTGTTAAAAATGGTCATAGAAATTTTATGCATCAAAACCCCATTGAACCCAAACAACCATTGAATAGGTTAATCATAGTAACTTTCCATGTTGGAATTCTATACAGAGAGGAGAAGAATAATTAAAACTTATTCAGGTAGAGAGGGATAGGAGGGGAGGGAGGAGGCTTGGTAGAGAGAGGGTAAATGGTCTTGACCACACCTATGGATCATTCTGCAAAGGTACAAGTCAAATATATCAAGAATAGAACATAAATGTCTTAACACAATAATCAAGTAAATGAGGTGAAAGCTATGTTGATTAGTTTGGTGTAAGCACTCCAAACTATATAAAAAATAAACACACTGTACCCCACAAATGCATAAAAGTATTCATGATCTATGTGTATTTGACTTAATAAAAGGAAAAAAAAAACGAACTTATACATATAAAACATGAATGAATGTCACCCATTTAAGGTTGGAAATTAGTGGAACAAGAAGTTCCTGTTGTATGATTCCATTTATATTAAGCCAAGAATAGGCAAAACTAGTTAACGGTGTTGCAAATCAAAGCACTGTTTAAACTGAGTATGATCCTGACTAAAGTGCGGCATGAAGGAATCTTCTTGGTTAGTAGTTACACAACGTTTTCAAGAATCAAAATCTTAAGCTGAACATTGAAGATGTGTGAACTTTATGGATGAGAGGCCTCCCCCCAAAAGTAATAAGAATAACTGTTCAATTTTACCTACACTAAATCCACAATGAACATCATAACAATAGTTTTAACAATGGAAAATATCTTCATTCTCCAGTTTACAAAGTAATACATACATAACTGCATCTCACAAAACATATTAGTATACCACTGTGAATTATATTAACTTTTGGTTAGTTTATTTTTTTCACTATTGTAGTACTATATTAAAACTAAACAACACTTTAAGCAGTATGTAATTTAAAAAGGACATTTACATCATCTTCCATTTAGTACCTTAGACTATGGAATTATAAAAATTACTGTAGCAAAGTATAACATGTCAGGTTTATAAGAACTCTATAAAGGTACAAGATGCCATTATCCATTAGATCAATTGATAGTACTTAATTAAAATGCTCAACATCACCAATCATTGAGGATATCATCCATTCCCAGTGAGAATGATTTTATCAAAAAGTCCAAAAACAATAGATTCTGACATGGATATAGAGAGATGAACACACACTGTTGGTCGGACTGCACCCCAGTACATTCTCCATGGAGGTTCCTCAAAACCTAAAAGTAGATCTACTATTTGATCCAACAATCCCACTGCTGGTTTTTCCCACCTGAAAAGAAGACAATGTCCATTCCACTGTTTATTGCACAATTGCTAAGGTGTGGCATCAACCCATGTGCCCATCAATTCATGAGTATATTATCAAGATTCAATGTGTACATATACTGTGGAATACCACTCAGCCATGAAGAAAGATGATGCAATCCTCCTAGCAACAATTTGGATGGAACTGAAGAAGTATCTAAAGAATGGAAAAATGAATACCACAGTATTCACTGTAAATATGGACCTAATTGATGGGCATTCATGTGCATATAGAGAAGCAGAACACAAGGTTGAGTGAAACCATACCTAATGGAGACCATGTACAATATCTGGATGATGGTCTCATTTATCAAACTAACTCAAGCAGTGCAAAAGCAATCCATATTACCAAAACATTTTACCTCTGTAATATTCTGACATTTTAGAAAAGTATCTAGTTCATACTTGAATACCTTGAATAATAAAATTTTATTATCTTCTATACTATTACAATGCAAATTATTTAATTCAATGAAAATTATGAGATACAAAGTCATTAACATATAACAGTGGAAGGAATTTCAACTTCCCAAAGAGGAGGGATAATATGTTTTGCCTGGCATTTGATTTTAATTTTTAAAGATTGTTAGAAAATAAAAATTTTGCATAATTGACATTTGAATTTTAAACACTTTTTTTTGCTAGATATATAGTACACTACTTAATCTAACAATGATTAAAATATGTATTGCTGTGTTTACTATAGAAGTCAGAGAAGATTAATGCCCACATGTAGCACAAATTTATGCTTTCTACCATGCATATTGACACATGGAAAGAGTAGCTCCATCCTGGAGTTATCATGCACAAGTTCCAAACTCCTTACATTAACAATGTGATGAATGATATTGCTTCCAACCAGGAATGCTTCCCAAACTGGCATGTTTTGAAGAAATTAGACAAAATTCATTTGGTCACATTGTGGTCAAGAATGAAGGTTGTTCTCAGCTGTTCTAATATTTGATGGAGGGAAAGGAGTGGCCTCCATTTTATGTGAGCATTTACAAATAAGGGACACAGGAGCTCATTGCAAAACAGGCAAATTTGCCTTACATAGTTAGTTATTTTTGGCTGTCTTCTCATAGCTATCTCCTTCTTACACTTTTCCTTTGCTATTAAAACTCCACGTGAGTTTTCCATCCTTCAATTTGCTTTCACAAGCGCTGTATCTCTCCTAGGCAATATAGAGTGTCTCTCTTTTTTTTTTTTTTTTTTTTTAATAATATTGGGTCTTTTATTCTTTAAACTTTTTTTTTTAATAATTTTATTGAATCATAATTATGTACATTGGTGCAATCACAGGGCACGATTCATATACATTCAGAAATATTTTGATCATACTGTTACAGATATCCTTCATGGCATTTCCTTGATCACTATA
>CAUYON010086495.1:0-21522 GCA_963573935.1 Arctocebus calabarensis | reverse complement strand
AACAAGTCCAACAAGGTTAATATGTAAAAATCATTGTATTTCTATACAGTAACAATAAACATCTGAAAATGAAACTAAAAAAAAACTGCTTTGATATGAGCATCAAATAGAATAAAATACTTAGGGTTAAATTTAACAAAAGAAGTGAAAGAGGGCCTGTGGCTCAGTGGGTAGGGCGTTGGCCCCATATACCACAGGTGGTGGGTTCGAACCTGGCCTGGCCAAACTGCAACAAGGAATAGCTGGGCATTGTGGCAGACACCTGTAGTCCCAGCTACTCGGGAGGCTGAGGCAAGAGAATTGCCTAAGCCCAGGAGTTGGAGGTTGCTGTGAGCTGTGATGCCCCGGTACTCCTCTACCAAGGGCAATAAAGTGAGACTCTCTTTCTTAAAAAAAAAAAAAAAAAGAAGTGAAAAACTTGTACATTGGAAACTACAAAGCAGTACTGAAATAAATTGAAGAATATTTAAATCAACAGGAAGACATCCCATGTTAATATTTGAAAGGCATAATTTTGTTGGAATGGCAGTATATCCAGTTCATATACAGATTCAGCACAACCCCTACCAAAATTCATATGGATATGCAAAGGAACCAGACTATCCCAAATAATCTTGAAAAAGAAAAAAGTTGGTAGACTCCTCACATTTCCTGATTTCAAAACTACTACAAAAATATGTAGATTAAGACAATGTGGTACTGGCCTAAGAAAATTAAAAAATATATATATGTATATACCAATGAATTATACTTAAGAATTAAAAAAATTATAATAAATGTATAATAAATATAAATTTGTAATAAATTGAATTTTGACAAAGCAACCAAGACAATTCAATGGGAAAAGAATTTATCTATTCAATAAACCATGCTAGAAGAACTAAAATTCACATGCAAAAAATTTAGTTTTCACCCTAAAATAATTAACTCAAAGTGTATCATAAGCATACATGTAAAAGCTAAATATATTAAAATTTTAGAAGAAAACACAGTAGTAAACCTTTATAATCTTGGACTAGGCAATTCTTTCTTAGTTATGTCAACAAAAAAAGCACAAGCAATAAAAGAAAAGGTTGATAAACTGGACTTCATCAAAATTAAAAACTCTTATACTTCAAAGGATGCTATCAAGAATGTGAGAAAACTACACATAGGAAATATTTTCAAATCATGTATTTTAAAAGGGACTTGTAAAAACAATTCTTATAACTCAATAATAAAATATAAGCAATCCAACTAAAAAATGGGCAAAGGATTTAAGTAAACATTTTTCCTGAAGGAAACAATGAATGGATAATGGGCACATAAAAAGATGCTCAATATCTATTATTGTTCATTAGAGAAATATGAATAAAATTCAGAAGAATATTCTACTTACACCATTAGAATGGCAATAATAAAAAGACAGACAATAACAAGTGTTAGTGAGGATGTGGAGAAAACTGCAACTTCACATATTTCCAATGTGAATGTAAGAGGAACAGTCAATTTAGTAAAGAATTTGATAGTTTCTCAAAATATTAAACATAAAATTACCATGTAATTTAGCAATTCCACTCTTAGATATGAAATTAAAGAGCCAAGAGAAATGAAAAAAAAACTTTTATATAAATCTTCATAACAGCAGTATTCACAATAACCCCCAAATAAATACAATGCAATGTTCATCAACTGATGAATAGATAAATGAAATCTAGTATGCCCATACAATGTAATATTCAGCAATAAAAGAACTGAAATACTTACACATGCTACAGCACATAGGAGTCTTAAAAACATGATGTTGAGTGTCCCAAAAGTCTACATAGCATTTGTATGAATTATCCAGGGTATGTAAATGCACACAGAAAGAAAGTTATGTAAGTGGTGGCCTAGAACGGAGTTGGGGGAACAGTATGGAGGTGATCACTAATATAATAGATGAAAGTCCTCTTTTGGTAATGATGAAAATGTTCTAAAATTAGCTATGATGATGGTCAAAAAACTTTGTATACATATGAAAAACCTTTAAATGTTACACTTTAAATGGTGAACATTAAATTTAATTAAATTTAAAACATTATATTTCAATTTGTAAATTAAAAAAAAAACAAAACAAAAAGCCACATTGGTTATCATTAGAGATTTGTGGGGCATCAAGTATTACTCTGGATTGAATTGAGAAATTTTCCTCTCAAATTGAACTGCAGGATAACAAAATAGTTGATGAAGGAAAGGTATTTACTATGAAAGAATTACAACGAATAAGGGCAGAAAGAATGGTAGAATTAGAAAATCATCATATGGTAACCTTCATGAAATAATTTGGAAAATCATCATATGGTAACCTTCATGAAATAATTTCAGTAAGGAACTGAAGAGAATAACTATATTTTTCAAATCCACAAGAAAAACAAACCTAAAATTATAGAACTGAAAAATAAAATAAGTCAAATGAAGAATTTACTATAGCAGATTAGATACAGCTGAAGAGAGAATTAGCAAACTAAACATTAAGTCAGAAGAGTAAAGCATGGAGACAAAAAGATAAGAAATAGCTGAGAAAGTAAGAAACACTTGAACAAGCGAAGAAGCCTAATATATGTTTAATTTCTCTTTCTGTTGAATGGAGCATAGCAATATTTTAAAATATATTTAAAAAGAGATATAAATGTATATATATATATACACACACACACTTTTTTTTTCTTTTTTTTTTTTTTTAGGAAAAAGATGAATCAAATTCAGGATCATAGTGCTCCTAGAGAGACAGAAGTTATCTTACAGATAGTGGCTGGCTGCCTTGAATCCTCGAATTTTTTCAGGTCCTAGTTATAGTCCCCTATGATTCCACCTGTATTTCTAAATCTTTGCTTTCCTTAATCTTCATAATAAATGCTCTTTCACTTAATCTTTTTTGTTGTTGTTGTTGCTTGAAGTGTTTTTTTTTAAAACAACAACAACAAAAATTTCTTTTGATTATTGTGTTATACTAATTAGCCAAGTCATCCTTCTCTTGTTTTAGACTTCTATGGAAATGAACTAATGTTTCATTAATATGTATGTTGTTTGCTTTTGGTTTTGGTTTATGGAAATATCTCTCAATTCAGTATATAAATAACTTTTGTTTAGGAATGGATGTCTACTTTTGTTGAATATCTTTTGGCATTTATAGAGATGGTGACATGGATATTTTGCTTCAATTTTATTTTTGTGATAATTTATATTAACAGACTCCCTACTTGTTATGTTAACCTTACCTACCTGTAATAAACCTTACTTGGTTATTATATATTCTGATTTCAATGCACTGTAGGTACATCATTCTTTTAACTAATTAAGATCTTGTTTAGAATCTTTGTATTTGTCTCATTAATTAGACTATATTTCTTTTTCTTTCTCTTGTTTTAGTATCCAGATTATGCAGTCCCTGCAAAATGAATTAGACATACTTTTCTATGTTCTTAAATCCCTGCTCATGTAGGGATTACTTGTATCTTCCTCAGGTCTTTGATAAAACTGTCTTTAAAAATATTTTTGAATCTAATATCTAACTTTGGGAGTAGTTCTTTGATAACAATTTTAATTTTTTTCCTCTAGTATAATTTTCCACTCAGGTTTCTGTCTTTTCCTGATTTTGCTCTGATGATAGATTTTCCAGGAATTGTCCTTTTCATCTAGATTTTTAAACACACAAACACAGAATTTTATATAGTAATTTCTCCTCCGTATTACGATCATATTGGTTTTGATTCCTAATGTTATAAATTCATGTTTTTTTTTCCTTTTTCTCTGAATACAACTTGGCATGATTTATCCATTTGCCTGTCTTTTTTTTTTTTTTGAGATAGAGTCTCACTTTGTCACCCTCAGTAGAGTTCAGTGATGTCACAGCTCACAGCAACCTCAAACTCTTGGGCTTAAGCCATTCTCTTGCCTCAGCCTTCCAGGTAGCTGGGACTACAGATGCCTGCAACAATCCTACCTATTTTTTGTTGTAGTTGTCATTGTTGTTTAGCGGACCTGGCCAGGTTCAATCCCGGCTCCCTTGGTGTATGTGGCTGGCACTGTAACCACTGCGCTACAGGCACTGAGCCTATTTGCCTGACTTTTAGAAGCAAAAATCTTAGTAATACTCATCAGTTCTACTTGTGTTTATTTTAAAATGTTGTGACTTTTTGCTTTTATCTATATCGACCTTTCTACTTCATTTTGGTTTATTTTGTATTTGTCTTGCTTTTGAGTGAAAATTGATTAATTTAGTTTAGTATCTAAAGTTCTAATTGCATTTTGTGGTGTGTTGTTCTATATTTAGATATGAATATGAAGATAGATGCCTTCTCAAGAGATCTGAAAATATTATTTCCAAATTCCGAATATAGCACTGAAATAATTATTTTATTGAAGGAATTGATCGAGAGAATTCCTATTAAAAATACAAGGTCTTTCTATGAAAACATTAAGAAGGTTACAGTCATAAATTTAAAAGATGTCTTCCTTTTAAAACATTAAGAAACATGGATGATCATATTTCCCTTTTATTATGCCTACTTGAGCCTAGGATTATCCAAGTTCTCATTTTCCAAAATTGCTAATTCAAAAAAGGTATGTGCTCCCAAGGAACATGTTTCATTTAAAAAACTCAGTCTGCTTACCAAAATCTTATTACAATTATTTGACACCTCTCATTCTGTTTTGACCAACTGATGCTCTAAGCTTAACCACCTTTGTTCCAAAAAATTTTTAAGTTTTTATAATGTGGAAAAATGATTCATTTTAATTGAAGAGAGCTTTCTCTGAACTTACAAAATGAAATTTGAGCTTAGACAAAGAACGCCTCAGAGGGAAAGGCTAATTTTTCATAAAATTGAAAACAGAGGACATATAATGAATGTCTGTCTATGACCTTAGCCTTCACGGTTTCTACCATGGAACTGAATGACCATTCTTCATTGTTGTCCTGTGACTCAGCCCTTGTGCATGAATAGTTGTATAGAACAGAGCCACACAGCAGGGCGATTCTTCACTAGTTTAAATTGTTTATGGTTCCTTTTGTACCTATAATTCACAATTTAAACATTCCTCTTAGGTGCATTTGTTTGTATATTATTCAGGCTTAACACTGAGGCTTTTGAAAAGTTCTTCTGTGCTATTACACCATGAAATGTCTCCTTTCCATGGAAAAGAAGGCAGCAGGGATATGGGGATGGGAATATGACCTCCAGCCCTGAGGACAAGGGCGAAGAATCCAGAATGACTGTGGGAATCTTTACGGAAAGAAATTATTCCTTTAATGACTGAATGAAGAGTGTTACGGAAAGAAATTATTCCTTTAATGACTGAATGAAGAGTGTGAAACAGGTGCTCCAGTATTGGGGAGGATGTATGGGAAGAAAACACCATTTAGGAATTAGAGTATGAGTTGATTCATGAATGATGGAGATTAATTAATCCAGTGAAGAAACTTGTGTGCCAGGCAGGAGAAACAGCAGGAGCGAAGTTAGGACGGTATGAAACGGCTTGGTGTGTGAAGAAGGGCTTCACACAAGACTGAAGCAGGCCTGTGCAGGAGGATACAGGAGATGAGGTCCAGCAAAGGAGGACCTTGCACACTATACCAAGGAGGACAGTTGGGTGGCCCTGAGGGGTGGAGGGATCAGCTCCTCCTCCACAATTGGAAGAGATTTCCCTGAATGCTGGGTAGAGAGTGGACAAAAAAGGTGGGTAGAATCAGAGGTCAACTAGGAAGCATTTGCTCTCATCCAGCTGAGAATGATGGTCACTGGCGTTGAGGGAATAGCTGTAAGAATAATGATTCAGTGACATTACACATTAAGATCTATTACTGTAGGTCATTGTTGGATATGGAGCTTGAAGGAATAGACTGATTTTCATTTCTGGCTTCACCAGCCAGGTGGGTGGTAATGCTGTTTGCTGAATCAGACCACATAAGCAGAGGTTCTGCAAAATGCAAGCAGAGTGGTTTGCATGCTGGAAGGTGGAGTATGCTTGAGACAGCCTCCTGGAAAACAGCAAGCTGACCAGAGGCTGAAGCAGTGTTTGATTTCAGCTGAGTAAAAGCACCACGAATGGCACAGATTGCAAGGTTGGAGGGTATTTTCCTGTCATGTAAGAGAGGTAGGTGGTGACTGAGGTCCTGGGTTGGGCAGATGTCACTCATACCAGTCTGGGACGTGCTTAGATGTAAACACTCAATACTCAAGAGATAGAAGCAACTCAAGCGTCCATCAATTGATGGACAGATACGCAAAACATGATATATGCATATAATAGTGTATTATTTAGCCTTAAAAAGGAAGGAAATTCTGACACATGCTTTAACATAGATGAATCTTGAGGATAGTACGCTCAGTAAAATAAGGCTGTTGCAAAGGACAAGTACTGTATGACTCCATTTATATGAGATTCCCAGAATAAAATTTATAGGCACAAAAAAGGGAATGGTGGTTGCCAGGGCCTGGGCCAGGGGAGATGAGGAATTATTTAGTGGATGCAGAGTTTCCGTTTTGCAAGATGAAAGAGGTCTGGAGGTCTGTTGCATAAATATGTGAATACAGTTATGTGAATATAATACAATATTAACTATGTTCAGATTATTAATGTTCATTCACTGCTGGACTAAATGCTTAAATATGGTTAAGACGATAACTTTAATGTGTTTTTCACCACCATTAAAAGTTAAATATTTTTTATAAGAGGTAAACTATAAGCAATAAAGATGTTTAGCTTGATTTACAATAAAAAAAATAATGTGTCAGCAGTATAGTTGAGTGGGGTGGATCCTGCTTCCTCTCTGCCTGTTTGCGTTTGCGAGTCCTGAGACTGGCTCAGCCCAGCATCTGGTCTCCTGATACCTGGTCTTTCGTTGACTTTAGCTATGAATTGGGACTCTACACTTGCCTACTGCAGGGCACCTGATTTTTCCTGTGGCTACTCCAGCAATGACTCCAATAGGGAAGGAATCTGGTTTTGCTGTCACCAACTTGTGCTTGGTAAGTGACACAGGAGACTGATTCCTTTGGTACCCTGCATAAATCTATCTTGGACTATTTAGCAAAAGGCCACCTGTATGATTTAGCTACACATCATCACATTTTACTAAGGGCAAGAAAGGCTCAGTGATGCATTCAGCCCTTTATAACTATTTCTTAAGATGAGCGAATCAGTTCAAGAGAGACATAAGGAGAGAAACGTAAGATAAGGCCAGAGCTACGGACGGGTCCCTCAGATGCACGTGGTGAGGCCTGTGCAAGTAAGGGAAGCGAGCCTCACCTCTGACTCTGCACATCTGGGGAGCACAGCAGTGAGAACACCCATGCTGAAGAAGTCTGCTGTGTTCCTGAGACTCATTCAAGGAGTATTTAATACTTGTTAGCACACATCTTATTCCAGGCACTATTTTTAGCTGTGAGAACACAGTAATGGGTAAGATAGGCAGAGTTTCTTCTCTCTTGGGATCACACTTTAGGTGGAAATAGAGGGAAAAAAGGGCAAGCAACAAGCATTTCTGAGAGGATCAGGAGAGATTGATGTGCTGGGAAGTAACTTTGGCCTGGGAGGTGAAGGTTGCCGAGCTCTGGGTGACCTGAGGGTCCAAGGGGAGCCTCAGGACAGGGGAAGGAACTGTTCCTCTTGAGAGGAGCAACTTTGGCTTATTTGAGGAACAGGGGAAAGGTTCATGTGGTTGGAACATGGGAGGTCGGGGAGGGCTCAGGATCACAGAGTGAGGAGGCAGAGATAAAATTTAAACCCAGGTTCTAGGCCAGGTACCGTGGCTCAGTACTTCAAGCTGGAGGCTAGGTGGTTCACGCCTGCAATCCCATCATGCTGAAAGGCCAAGGCAGGAGGATTGCTTGAGTTCAGGAGTGTGATACCAGCCTGTGCAAGAGGGAGACCCTGTCTCTACTAAAAATAGAAAAATTATCCTGATGCTATCGTGGACACCTGTAGTCCCAGCTACTCAGGAGCCTGAGGCAGGAGGATCACCTAATCCAGGAGTTTGAGGTTGCTGTGAGCTAGGCTGACACTACTGCACTCTAGCCTGGGCAACAGAGTGAGACTCTGTCTCAAACAACAACAACAAAATCCATCTTCTATTACTGAGGCCAAACTCTTATAGGTGAAATTGAAATGTTGTTTTTACTTTTCATTTGGAAATAATTCCAAATTTTCAGAAAATTTAAGAATACCCAGCACATACCCTTTACTGAGATTCACTTAATGTTAACACGTATGAAACACAGGCCTTTTACCCTAGAATACTTCAGTGCATGTGTGCTGAGAGTAGGATGTTCTCTTACAGAACCACAGGGCATTTATCAACTTGAGTAAATTTAACACTGATTTAATTTATTTAACTTACCATCTGTATTCCCATGTTTACAGTTGACCCGAGAATGCCCTTGACTGTTTCCTCCTGTGAGGACCCAGTCAGGGGCCAGGAATTTATATCAGATTGTCATGTCTTTATGGCTCCCTTTCATCCAAAACATTTCTACAGCCTTCCTCTGTCTTTTATAACAATGGGATTGCAGCAGAAGAGGTTTCCTTCTGTTTTTTAAAAATAGAACAAACTCCTTCAATTTGTGTTTGTCTGATGTTTCCTCATGATTAGGTGAGGAAATGAAATATAATATCTGTCTCAGGGTCTCACTTGTGAAGGCTTCTGCATCCTTCTTCCCTCATTGGTGGTGTTGATTGTGACCAGCCCCCTTCCCCAAGGGATTGACTGATTTCCCTACTGTGTAATTACTAGATTTCCCTTGTAGACCAATACACAGTCTGGGGCAAGATTAATGTATGTTTCCCTCACAAGAGGAAGCACCAGTGTATGTGTGAGAGTGGAGAGAAGTTCTTCCCGTCCATGGGAATGTGAGGAGAGTGGGGTGTACACTTCCCCCACCTGCACCTGGCAAGTCTGCATGCATTTTCGCTACAAAGGCTTTACAGGTGTGGCAGGGCTTTAGGGTAGGGCTTAGACACAGCCCCAGGTAGAGCATGTGGGGCTTGGATGTTTTCAGCCACCAATGAGTCAAGGTTGCATCAATGAAGTTACAAAGTGGCGGCAGTAGCACCTGAAAGAAAAAGAAGTGGAACCTTAACCCTTACTGCTATTTTGAGGGTCAAATATATTAAACAAGGCAGAGGCCAGATTTCAGGAAAGGGCATTGGTTCTCTGAGGGGAGATTGATGGTGGCAGACATGCAAGTCCGGGCTAGTTTCACACTAAGGGATAGGGGAAGTTGCAAGGGAAGATTGATTTAAAGGTGTGAGAAACAGCCAACAGAAGAATTTGTTCCACTCATCACCCTGATAGGAAATATTGTAGATAGAAAACATTGGCTATGAGCTGCAATGCTTGGGACCCACTCATTATAATGTGGAACATCTCCCCCTGCCCCACTGTTTTGTTTTGTTTTTTTTTTTTTCTGGTAGAGGTAGGGTCTTGCTATGTTGCCCAGGCTGGTATTAAACCCCCAGCCTCATGTGATCTTCCTGCCTCAATCTGCCAAAGTACTGGGATTACAGGTATGAGACTACCAGTCCTGGCTCTGGAACATCTCTTTTTAAATTAAATTAAATTTTAAAATATGTTCTTTTGTTCTCCCCTAATATGATCTGCAGGAATACTGTGGAACATTTTGACTCAGCATAAGGAGACATGGAGCCTGTCCTTTATATATCCAGTGAGGTCTGAGTTTTTACATATAGTTAACCACATACGATGAAAGATATAATAGTAGGCTAAAAAGAAAGGACAGGGAATACTTAAGGTAGATATTCAAGCCACAGGTTATTAATTACTAACATTGGGCATCATATTTGTGACCTTCTTGGCAGTAAAAGTGAAAAGGAAAACATGATCAATTAGTCACAAAAATCTCCTTTCCATCACGGAGAAGCTTTTGCTTATCAGCTACTCAGGGGAAATAAAATATTCCCTGATTCTTAAATATGAATGCAGCTGCTTATAATTTGCTTTAAGGGTGATACAGCTTTTCTTCTCTTTAGCCTCCTGTTGGTTTTCTCTGTAGTTGTTTGTGATTTGACTTTTTGGCACCATCGTTGAAGTTCTATAAATGCTATAATGGACTGAAGATCTGAGTATCAGGATGGGGAAGTAACAAAGCTCATGGGGTGATTAACATCACAGCTATCCAAACCCACGGATTCTCAATCCAAGGACAGGGTTTGGTCTGGTTGCAGCAACTTTGCAAAAGAAGGCATTGGGATTGAGTCCACTGGGAGTTATGAAACATGAATTCAACCTCAGGAACTTAGCACAGAGAAATCGCATGGTCATTCAACAACAAAAGATGCTAAAGTAAGTGCTGGAAAATGACTTACAAAAGGAGAAAGAATATAACAATAACTTATGACACTCTAAATACTGCCCTTTGGGGGAAATTTTAGCGTTTTTGTTGTTGTTGTTATCTTTAAGGATCTTGCAATGTCTTTTTTGCTTTAAAGGGTGCCTCCAATGTGAGATGGGTGGTTGTGGGGTTCTGGGGGTGGATTTATTCATTTGTTCAGGTAACCAGTCAACAAACATGAATTGAGCCCCTGGTGTCATCTAGGCCAGGAGGTGGAAAAGACGAACTAGATCGGAAATAGACAATAGAATAGGTAGATGCATATCAGGGAAGTGTTATAATAGTAGCGCTACGTGTTTGCACAGCACTTAAAATTTGTTTTAAAAGCTTAGTTTCACAGCATTAAGCCAGGTCTACATTAGCTTCCCTTTTTCCCAGGCAAGCTGGGATACAGTATGAAAACCAAATTGTCCTCTCAATCTGTTCTTTTCCCATTAGACCACAAGGGGGAGCTGTGAGGGGCGTCCCCCTGAAGGGAATGCGGCATTTTATTTAGATCAGCAAAATGCTGAGCTGGATGAAAGCTTCTAAATGACCTTGCTACCTGGGGTGCATAGTGCTGGCCATTTGCCCTGGAGCGGCCCCTTGTTGGGTCCCCTTTTCCAACAAGGACCCACCTGGGACATGTAAACAGCCACAAGTTTACTCCCCTTTGCCAGCAATATAATAACCTTTCTCTAGAAAGCTTTCCTCTGCAGGACAGGTCCTTACAAGTCCCCTTCTCAAAGTTCCTTGTCCAATCTTTTGTTTTCTTGATTGTTGATTTTTCTTTTGCAAACTGGATTGGGGGACCTGCTATTTAACCAAGACCTTCTTTTGTCAAATCCTAAGCCCTCTCTAGTGTTGTGGGGTGTCTAGACAGATAGAAATAATTGCCTGAGGACAAGGGCAACCTTGACTAAGTTGTCCATTTACATTTTCTCTTCCTCCTAGAAATGCACTCACACCAGTGCTTTGTCTTGGTTTTTCAACATTGTGCAAGACTCCGGAGTAAGTTGCTTCTCTGACCAGTGTTTAAAATGTCCCATTCACAGCCACTGTTCTCAGAGACTTCAACTTCTTTAACAGGAATTTATGTCACGAAGGGCCCAGACTGTTCTGAATAACTTCTGTTAGATGCCTGGGTCATAAAGAAGCCTCCGAAACTGCTTTTGGCTGATGACCGTGGTGAGGAGAGATAGATGATGTCTGCTGTCTGGTGGTCTCCCGACTGCCAGGCAGGCCAGAGAAAATTAGGGGTATGTTTTTGTTTAACATCATCCCTTGCTGACTCTTGTCTCCCTGGAAAATTGTCTGTTAGGAGACGAAATAAGGTGCCCTTCCTGTTAACTTAATTTTCTCAATTATAGTTATTGGGAGATGATTTAAATCATGCTGTGAGGTGTGGTGGTGGCGGTGACCCCCGTGCCCCCCATCCTGCCCTGCAGGCTGCGAAGGAATTTCTTTTAGAGACTAGTAAGGTCTGAGATAAGAGTCCGCCCGGCCGTGTGCTGAAGTTTTTCAGTTGCCTTTTTTAGAGGTTTCTCTCCTTGCATGTTACCCTTTACTCATTAAAACCCTTTCAAGATTGTTTTTCTTCTCGTTTTTCAACCGTAAAATAAGCATGTGCCTGCACGCCCGCAACCTAAGGTAGGCTTAGTCTTCTCCTGATCCGGTTTGCAATTCTTGCCCAATGTTGCTCCCTTGCTCTCTGCCCGAGTGCTCATGCCAGGTGGGAAGCATGTCACAAACCCAGATTGCCCCGAGAACTGTTTCTATGGAGGTGAGGACATCTTCAGAGTGCCCTTGACTCCTGGACTGATCCATATCCATGCAGATGCCCAAGCAGATACCCTTTCCTGGCTGCTCCCTCCATGTACAGTTCATCACCATTCCTGTTGACGTGTTCTCCCTCTTTCCCCCTCCATTTTATTTTATTATTATTATTTGAGTCAGAGTCTCACTTTGTCTACTCACTCTACTCCTAGGTAGAGTGCCCTGGTGTCATAGCTCACAGCAACCTGAAACTCTTGGGCTTGAACAATCCTCCTGCCTCAGGTTCTGGAGTTTCTGGGACTGCGGATGGCCACCACAATGCCTGGATAGCTTTTCTATTTTTCTTTTCTTTTTTTTTTTTTTTGAGTCAGAGCCTCAAGCTGTCACCCTGGATAGAGTGCTGTGGCATCACAGCTCACAGCAACCTTCAATTCCTGGTCTCAAGCAAGTCTCCTGCCTCCGCCTCCCAAGTACCTGGGACTACAGGCAGCTGCCACAATGCCCGGCCATTTTTCGGTTGCAGCTTTCATTGTTGTTTGGCGGGCCCAGACTGGATTTGAACCTGCCAGCTCAGGTGTATGTGGCTGGCACCTTGGCCGCTTGAGCCACAGATGCCAAGCCGGCTTTTCTATTCTTAGTAGAGACAGAGTCTGGCTCTTGGTCAGATGGTTTCCAGCCTGGCCATCTACCTGCTCAGGCCATCTACCTACTGTGGCCTCACAGAGTGCTAGGATTACAGGCATGCCAGCCCCCTCCTCCATTCTTATCCAAACTACTTTTACCACTTGTAGAACTGATTCAGCAGTTCCCTGACTGAGGTCCCAAGATCCGCAAAAATCCTTACCATTCTCCACATTGCAGCCAGAGAGCTGTTTCAAGAACAAAAGTATGATCACATCATGCCTTTATTTAAAATCCTTCAATTGCTCTCATAATAAGACCCAAGTCCTTAATGGCCTTGTCAAAGGCCTTGCATGGCCTGGCACCTGGCATATCTTCAGCATCATCCCCAACCCCCTTCCCTAATTTGTTCCAGGTCTTGAGCAAGGCAGGGTCCTGGGGACCTCAGGGTTTTTGGCTCTTCTCCTCCTCCTGCTTGGAATGTCCTTTCCCCTCTTTGCTTCACTAAAGTCTGTAAACTCATGAAATCTCAGATCAAACATTTTTTTCAGAAGAATGCCGTCCCTACCAGACTAGGTTAGTTTTCATTAGTATTTCCCTGTGACAATGTGGTATACCTTTACTTCATGGGATTTCATAGAGTTGCAATTATTTTTTTGATTTTTAAAACCATTTTTTTCTCACTCACCAAACTCTAAATTCTATTTAAAAAGTTAGTTTTTTCTTCACTATTGTACCCTCAAGTGTTCAACAAATATTTGCAGAACAAATGAATGATTGAAGTTGTACTAATAATATTGAAGTTGCAAGCTTGGGGGGAAAGTCTAATGAAGCCCATTCAAAAGATCCCACTGACCAGGTGTGTGTAATCTATTCTCTGTCTTTTCTGTCATGTATTTTGAATGTGAGAGATTAAATTGAATAACAGTGAGTGAATAGGAAGAAAGAAGAGAAAAATCAAAGGCACTCAGGAAAGATCGAGTTGTCCAGACAGGCTGTTCCAGAGGACTCATGAAAGGATACAGTAGGAAATTAGAGTGGAGGAGTCATTTGGGGTTATAACATGGTGGGCCTTAAAGTCACACTGTGTTCTTCATAGTGCTTGACTTCAGAGAAAGAAGAATAGCATATTAGCAATCCCATGGGTGTAAGTGGAGGAATGTTAGCAGGACAAGTCAGTGGGCTCACGCATTAATTGGAAGGATGCCACAGCATAATGTGGCTTTATTCACAGCTTTGCAATAACTGTTATAAAGACCTTGGCCTTGCTTTCAATACATGGGTACTTGTAAATCATATAACTGATCTAATTTTCTTTATTTCATTGCCTGTCCAGAAAGCTCAAGGCCAAAGTTTATACATGTAGGCCTATACAGCATGCATTTTGCGAATGAATTATATTAACAATTTCTCTTATTATTTTTCTGCCCTCATTTTATTTGTATCCAGTTGCTGTCTTCTAAAAAGAAAATATTGTGATGGCGCCTGTAGCACAGTGGTTACAGCGCTGGCCACATGCACTGAGGCTGGGGGGTTGGAACCCAGCCTGGACCAGCTAAACAGCAATGACAACTACAACAACAAAAAAAATAGCCAGGCGTTGTGGCAGGCACCTGTAGTCCCAGCTACTTGGGAGGCTGAGGCAAGAGAATCGCTTAAGCCCAAGAGTTAGAAGTTGCTGTGAGCTGTGACCCCACAGCATTCTACTGAGGGTGATATAGTGAGACTCTGTCTTAAAAAAAAAAGAAAGAAAGAAAATATTGTATGCATTTTAGTCTTTAGGGGGGAAGGAGAGGAAGACATTAGGTCTATGAATAATAAATAATGTCCATTTTTTTATTCATGAATTTTTTCATGAAAACTCAAAGAAAGCCATATTCAAAGTCATGTACAAATGTAGTCATATTCAAAATTGCATGCAACTATCTTTTGTGCATGCTTCTTGCCTGATTTTGGATAAGCCATCCGCTAAATTCCCCTTAGGTCGTGACTGTGACCACAGTTAAACAAGGAACATGTGCATGTTCCCACCTGCAGCTCCAAGTAAAGTGTGGGCAAGGCCACCTAGATGCAGACGAAGTTATTTAATCCCTGCTAGCTTCAGCTTCCTCATCTGTAAGATGAAAATAAGAGCTACCTAAGAGGTTTGCTACCAGGATAATGATAATGTGCTTGACGTCTAGTCTGCTGCTTCAAACTAGACACCTGTGGGGGTGGATGTTGATGTCGTTTATACAGTAGTGCGGGTCTGGCTCTCATGCCTTAACAGAGCCAGGATTCTCTACTCAAAGTCTGTGTTTGTCTCTGTCATTGGTATCACCTCACAGAAGCCTGTTCATGTATCAAGCACCTCTTATTAGATTAGGTTCCAGGATAGGTCAAACAATATGTCTCTAACTCTCACTCTTCTTCCCATCTACAAGTATTTTTTTTCAGTCTCTTGTTTTTCTTCTGAATAGTACTTTCACTTTAAATCCATTCATCTAAAATTGGCCTCTCCAAAGCTCTGTTAAAAAAAAAAATTATAGTCCTGGCTTAGCACCTGTGGCTCAAGTGGCTAAGGTGTCAGCCACATACACCTGAGCTGGTGAGTTCAAATCCAGCCCAGGCCTGCCAAACAGCAATGATGGCTGCAATCAAAAACTAGCCAGGCGTTGTGGTGGGCGCCTATAGTCTTAGCTACTTGGGAGGTGGTGGCAGGAGACTCAATTGGGCCCAGGAGTTGGAGATTGCTGTGAGCTGTGATGAAACCTCACTCTACTTAGGGCAACAGCTTGAGGCTCTGTCTCAAAAAAAAAAAAAAAAAAATTACTCCAAAGTAGTTGATTGTTTGAGAAAGTCTATCCAAATTAATTACTATTTTTTTCCCACCATTTTTATTGTTGGACTTTGAGATGATATAAGACATGAATTGAGGAAAGAGTATTGTATGTGTATTTACTTATTTGGAATCCTTGTATGGGTGCTCAAGGTCAAAACAGATGCTACTCCTGTTGGCTCTAAAAAGTAGTTAAAAGATAGACAGCTTGACTTTGATAAATATAGACAAGACTAATGATGATTGTGAGATGAGTGTTGTTAACGGTCCTTACCCTCTTGTGACTGGAGGTTTATCCTAGACTAGGAATATGCTAGACTAGGTTTTCATAAATGTTAAAAGAGAAAATGGGTCTTAGGGCCAAAAAATTGGGGAAAATGGTGAAAAAGGCAGGTTTTTTTATTTTTTTAAATTCCAAGACTTCTTACAGCTTTTTATATGCTCCCAAGTATTGTATCTCTCCAAAAGCGTGATAGGCAAGTAGAACTTTTTCTAGGATGAGTTTACAAACTTCATTGTCAGGCCCCATACGACGACAGCTCTGACGGCCATTCTGGGAAAAGAGTTACAATTACTTTCAAGGTGGATACCTTCCCAAGGGGAGGACTTCGAAGACAACTGCAGTGATAGTCATCAATGAGAGTGTGGCACTTTTTCTAGATTGAGTTTGAGAACTTGATTGTCTGTCCTTATACAATGTGATATTTGCCAAAACTATCATGAGACCCTGTTTTCAAGGACTATCTCCTAATCATTTGCTACTTACAATATCTGAGAATACAAAGGATCAAAGAATATCAAATGAATATTGCTTCACAACAGGAGTGTTCAACCTGTGGCTGTGGGCTGCATGCTGATTTTGTGAGAATTTTGTTTGCTTATCTGTGGTGTCAGATATTACAAAAAGTATGCATTTTTTTTTTTGCTAATCAGCTTTCTTTAGTATTTGTATATTTAATGTGTGGCCCAAGACAACTCTTATTCTTCCAATGTGTGGCAGAGAAAAATAAAGTTGGACACGCCTGACTTAGAATATTCGGTCCATCTCCTGTTGTCCATTATTTATTTCACAGACTCTTTTCTAATTACTGTGTTAGGTGTCTTTCTTCCTGTCTTTCTTCTCCCCACCCTGTTTTATCCTTTATCCTATCATAGTCTTAATTGTCTTTTTTATCTCCTTTATCTCATCTGGGTTCCTCCTCCTGCTCTCTCTTCTCTTCTTTGAAAGGATGCGTGTTGTCTAATGCTCAGCTTCATTAAACCAACAAATATTTGGCATGGCTATTCTGAGTTAAACAGTTCTCTGAAAGTGACAACATGGAAAGTCTCAGTCGTTTTGTGGTATAATTCTCATGAGCCCCTCATTCCTCTACGGGATTTATTCCTGACCACCAGGCTTTGCTATGCTTTCCTCTTTCATCCAGTTAGTTTCTCCACTATGATTTGAATGTGTGCCCCACAAAGAAAGTGTTGGAAATTTAATTCCCGGTGTGATGGGAGGTGGGCGCTCAGGGCAGCGTGGAAGTCATGAGGGGTTCACCCTCATGAATGGATTAGCATCAATTATAAAAGGACTTCAGACTATGAGTCCAAGCTCTTGCTCTCTTGTTCTTCCACCTTCCACCATGGAATGACATGCCAAGAAGGTCCTCACTAGATGCAGGCCCCTTGAACTTGGACTTCTCAGCCTTCAGAACTGTGAGAAATAAATTTCTTCTTTTTTTTTTTTTTTTATAAATTATCCACTTCTGTGGTATTTTATTAAAGTAACATAGAGCAGACTAAGACATCTTTCTTTCTGATCAGTCTCTGCACGTGACTGTTTCTGACTAGCCCAGATAATTTTGATTTTTCTCATTTTTTGTTCTTTAAAGTCTTTCTTTGCCTGTAGCTTTCAGGTCAGCATTTGTCTATAACTTGACTTAAGTAGTTTGAGGAACATGTTTACTTTTTTTCTTAAACAAAGAAAGGCAGAACCAAGGTCTTTTCTTCTTTATCTGTCTTTTGGCAAGTACACTCTTTGGCTGTGTGACTGGGAGGGCTCTTCTGGTGGGGATGTCTGCTGCCTTATTGATGGGCGAGGCAGATTCTCCTGTTCTTACTGGCCACATGGGAAATGTTCAATGAAAAAGTGAATCTGGCTCGGCGCCTGTGGCTCAAGTGGCTAAGGCGCCAGCTGCATACAACTGAGCTGGCAGGTTCGAATCCAGCCCAGGCCGCCAAACAACAATGACGGCTGCAGCCAAAAAATAGCTGGGCAATGTGGCGGGCGCCTGTAGTCCCAGCTACTTGGGAGGCGGAGGCAGGAGAATCACTTGAGCCCAGGAGTTGGAGGTTGCTGTGAGCTGTGATGTCATAGAACTCTACCTAGGGTGGGGGCGGCTCCTGTGGCTCAGCGAGCAGGACGCCGGCCCCATATACCAAAGGTGGCGGGTTCAAGCCTGGCCTCGGCCGAACTGCAAAACAAAAAAATAGCTGGGCGCTGTGGCGGGCGCCTGTAGTCCCAGCTACTAGGGAGGCTGAGACAAGAGAATCGCTTAAGCCCAAGAGCTGGAGGTTGCCGTGAGCAGTGTGACACCACGGCACTCTACCCAGGGCGATAAAGTGAGACTCTGTCTCTAAAAAAAAAAAAAAAAAGAACTCTACCTAGGGTGACAGCTTGAGGCTCTGTCTCAAAAAAAAAGAAAGAAAAAGTGAATCCTTGTTGTTTCCCATGTTTTCTGGGGAATGACAATATTTCTTCATATTTCTCAAAAAGTATGAAGAATGCAGATATGGTTTGAAGAAACTATCTAAAACCCATACAGATTTTTACTAATTAGGGGATGGTGAAACCATGCTTGTCTTCCTGGTGGGTCATGAACAAGCTTGTTATTAACTCTAAGCAATAGGTTTTTACAAATTCAGAAGCTGAATTTGATCTTTTTCTATGGACCTTCCAATGTTCCTGTGAATTGATGATACTGGCTTAAAAAAAAAATGAAAGGGTTTATTTCATTTTTTTTTTTAACTAATTAAGGGTTAGTTGAGAAATGCTTTACCTCTTTTTAAAATCAACTCTATTCAGGTAGGCTTATATACAATAAAATGCACCCATTTTTAACATATATTAAGTTTTGACAAATTTATCTGTTCACATAATTACTATAACAATCAAGATATAGATACTGTGCTGTCCAATATAGTAACCACAACTCACACACGGCCATTTAATTTCAAATGAGCTAAAATAAACTAAAATGAAAACCAGTTTCCCAATTGTACTAGTCACTTTTCAAATACTCAGAAGCCACATAAGAGACTATTGTCCACCATATTAGACTGTGCCAATTATAAGACATTTTCACCAGTGCAGAAAGTTTTGCATTTTGGACATCACTGATGTGAAACAGATCCATTATACCAAAAAGTTCTTTTATGCTCCTTCCCAGATAATCACTAACCCTCACCCCTGGCCTTAGGAAATCATAGATCTGATTTTTGTCACTGCAAATTAGATTTGTGTCTCCTGGAGCTTCAGACGTAAGTATTCTTTATGTGCTTGGCTTTTGTTCAGTATGTTTCTGAGATTTATCCACTCGTATTGTTACAGTACAATTTGTTTAATCCTTTTGATTGCTGAATAGTATTTTGTTGTGAGAATAGAGCATAATTTATCCACTCACCTGTTGATGATATTTGGGTAGTTTCTGGTTGACACAGTTTTGAATAAAGCACTTAGTTTTTTACATAGACATGTTTGTTTTCATTTTACTTTGGTAAATACCTATGACTGGAATGGCTGGGTTATGTAAAAAGTGTATGTTTAACTTTATTGGAGACTGCCAAATTACTTTCTTGAAATGACGCTATCAATTTACTTTCCTACCAGCAATGTGAGAGAATTCCATTCTTACCAATTGTTACTGATTATTTTTTGTTTTCTTGTTTTATTAATTATTAAAAGAGGAATGTGGAAATCTCCACCTAGCATTACAGATTTTCTATTTTCCTTTCAGTTGTCAGGTTCTGCTCCATGTATTTTGAGACTTTGTGATGGTACATACACCATTTTTAAATTCCTGTTTGCCCTTGTTCTGAATTCTACTTTGTCTATTAACTATATAGCTACTCCACTGTTTTAAAATTGGAATGTGCATGGTACATGTCTTGAGTGTTTTATTGTTATTTTTTTGAGACAGGCTTTTAATCTGTTGCCCAGGATAGCAAACTGCAATCTCAAACTCCTGGGCTCAGGCAGTCCTCCTACCTCAGCCTTCTAAGTAGCTGGGACTACAGGGTCATGCCATCATGCCTGGCTAATTTTTCTATGAAACCCAAGGTCTCTCTCTTTCTCAGGCTAGTCTTGAGCTCCTAGCCTTAAATGATCCTCTTACCTTGGCCTTGCAAAGTGCTAGGATTACACCTCACACCTGGCCATGTCTTTTAAATAGTGCATGGTTTAGTCTTGCTTTTAAAAATCTAGTGTGAGAATCTCTGACTTTTACTGGGAGTGTCTAGACCATTTGTTTTAAAAAATTGATGAAGAATAGACTGTACACATTTAAAGTGTATGACTTGATGAGTTTGGGCATGCATAGTCAAGAAAATGGGTAATTCCTTCATTCCCGAGTTTCCCTGGGTTCTTTTGGAGTTCATTTCTCCCACCATTTTTCTCCCTATAACAACTACTGTTGTTATAGTTTGTATTTTCTAAAATTATGTATAAATGGAAACATATCATATGTACTATGTTTGATTTCTTTTTCATTACCAGAGTAATTTTTATACTTTTAGAATTAATTCATGCTGGGTTTTTGTTTCAGTTTTTTTCCTTTTTATTTCTGTGTAGTATTCCATTGAGTGAATATGCACGATAGTTTTATTCATTCACATAGATGAATATTTGGATTGTTTCTAGCTTCTGCTATTATTAATAGACCTGCTATAAATATTCTTATACATAGAAGGCTTTGTATGAACAAACGCTTTTATTTCTCTTAGAGAAATACATAGGAGAGGAATTGTTAGGTCATATGGTAGGCATAAATTTAAGTTTTTAGGAAACTGTCAACTGTCAAGCTATTTTCCAAAGTGTACCATTTAACATTCTTACCAGCAGTGCATGAGAGCTTTACTTACTCCCTTTTCTTGCACCAGCACTTGGTATGGCTGGTTAGTGATTTATTTAATGTGGTGTTTCTTTCATTCACACCATTGATACATATGTATATATGTCTTCTTTTGTGGGTGTCTTCTCAAAATTTTTGCCCAGTTAAAAAATGTATCTCTTAATTCTGATATGTACAATTTCTTAGCTGATATATGTAGATGGTGTGAATATTTTCTCCCAGTCTCTGGCTTGACCTATGGTTTTCTTAATGGTCTCCTTAGAAGAGTAAAGGTTTTTAATTTTGACAAAGTCCATTTTATCAATTTTCTTCTTTTATGAGATGCTTTTTTTGTATTCTATCTGTGGAACTTTGTCTACCAAAGATCACAAAGATGTTCTCTTATATTTTCTTCTAGAAGTTTTAGAGTTTTAAGTTTTACTTTCAGGTCTGTGGTTCATTTGTGAATTTTTAGGATGTAATGTTAAGTATTTATTTTTTGCATAGAGATATCTAGTTTTTCCAGCATTATTTTTTCATTATATTTCCCATTTCCCCATTGAAGTATCTTGACATTGTTGTCAAAAACCTATTAATATGTATATGTTTGATTAAAATAATACATTAATATCACTAAATTTATAAATATTTATAATGTCACAAATTTATACATATTCTATAAATCTCTGGGAATGACAGTGAGTCAAGCATTAAAAATCATAATTTTTTTTTTTTTTTTTTTTTTTTTTTGTAGAGACAGAGTCTCACTTTATCGCCCTGGGTAGAGTGCCATGGCGTCACACTGCTCACAGCAACCTCCAGCTCTTGGGCTTAAGCGATTCTCTTGCCTCAGCCTCCCGAGTAG
>CAUYON010086487.1:0-10492 GCA_963573935.1 Arctocebus calabarensis | reverse complement strand
CTGATATTAAAATTAGAGAAAATATATTGTTATAAAGGGAAATTACAAACATATTTCACTTATAAATAAGGATGCAATATCCTAAACAGCATATTAAGAGCCTGTCTGTCTTCATGGACATCAAGCGAGGTGTCCAATGGTGGTGAGGCCTGGGCTGGAATCACTAGGTTGCTGGGGAGAACAGGTGCAGCGGCTGACAGAAAAGACTGTGGTCCCCCAGGGAGGGAGAATCGTGAAGGGGAGATGGTGATGACACGAAATTCTTTTAAGAAGGTAAAGAGGAGGGGAGAGGTAGATGGGGGCAACAGGGAACATGAGGACGATGGAATTGGATATTTAAGTGGGGCTTTATTTGTAGAGAAGGGAGACTGAACTGCGTCCCTATAATGAATATAGACACCAGGAAGCAGTAGAGAAGCGGAAGAGAGTCTGGAGAGCAGGGGAAGGCTGCTGGGGAGGAAGGAGCTTTGGAAGAAAGATGTGAGGAAGATGGGGAGGGCAAGAGGAGGAAGAGGAAGCAGCTGAGAGAAGAGCAAGGGGTGGGGGAGGAGGAGGTGAGTCTGTGTCCTGGTAGCAGGAAGCACTGAGGGTTTTCTTTGGGTCGAGCCATCTCCTTCCTGTGACGCGGGAGAGGCCGTCTGCAGAGACGGGGAGGGGATGTGCTGGGAGCACAGGGAGAAAGTAACTTGTCAGAAACTGTCTCTCCAGAAAACAGGAGAGAAAAGGCTCAGTGGGGAACACAGGCTGGCCAGGCAACATCAAGACCACCCGTTTATCCCGGTGCCCATCTGTCTCATTCTGTCTCATGTTTCCTATCACAGTCTACAGTCACCAGACATCAAAGTAGACAATCTGACTGATCTCAACAGATGATACCAGGAAATATAATATTTTATGCAACTGGGAATGAAAACATTTGGAAGAATATTCCAAATTCTTTAAGTGACCCCAGGAAGACTAAATTTTTTCCCTAACACCCCAAACCTAGGACAGTGTAGGAGATTGGCCAGTGTACATAGCTATTTAACTACTGGAAAGATATTGCTCTGTGACTAGGCTAATCATTAATTAAATTATTCCTGGGTAATATATTAATTCTTATGTGACTGTTTAGTATAATGAGTGACCCAGAAGTTATTTAATTCTTGGGAACAGGTAAAATAAAATATCTAGGCTGCAAAGTTTACCCCAAGCCTGGATAAACTGCCAACTGCTCTCTCTTTCTGGAATTTTCCTACCATTTTTTTCCCCTAAACTCTTTTTTGGGGTCTCCTACATTCCAGGCATGTAATTCACAGGGAGCTGTCAGGAGGGGGGCAGTTAGGCAGAAAGCGAATATTTATGACCCAGGCTAATACGAGATACAGTTAAAAGGTTGAAACATAGTATAGAAGGGACAAGTGATTAATTCTGTCTGTTGGGTTAGTGCACACAAAGAAACATACTGTCAACCACACACGGAAAACACAATGAAGCTTTTAGTATTCTGAGATGAGGGAAAAATAACAGAGCAGTTAACGAAAACTTAGGTTCTTCTTTTATTTACAGATAATCCACAGTTCCTTTTCAAGTTCCATGCTTCTCTAATCTGTGATGAATTAAATATCGTGCAGCTTCCCACCAAACCTCTTAATTGCTTGGTTTATTCTTGAAAGGTGTGTTTGAAAAGAAAGCCACAGAAGGGGTTGTTGCAACCACAGTGTTTCTGTACTATTGCACTTCATTTTCAATAGTACGAAACCAAGAGTCTGTAGCTCTGACAACAGTACTTTCCCTGCGCAGACTTTCAGCTGCAGAACCGAAACCATGTTCTTGTTTCCTGGTAATGCATCTGGTTACTAGACTTGTTTTTTTTTTTTTTTTTTTTGAGACAGAGTC
The DNA here is from genome assembly GCA_963573935.1 of Arctocebus calabarensis. Lineage (NCBI taxonomy): Eukaryota > Metazoa > Chordata > Mammalia > Primates > Lorisidae > Arctocebus > Arctocebus calabarensis. The sequence continues at coordinate 8,614 of CAUYON010086487.1, read as the reverse complement.
TCACTATGTTACCCTCAGTAGAGTGCATGTGTCACAGCTTATAGGAACCTCAAACTCCTGGGTGTAAGTGACTCTCTTGCCTCAGCCTCCCCAATAGCTTAGACTATAGGCGCCCGCCATGATGCCCAGCTTTTTGGGTTGTAGTTGTCATTGTTGTTTGGCAGGCCCAGGCTGGATTTGAACCTGCCAGCTCCGATGTATGTAGCTGGTGCTCTAGCTGCTGAGCTATAGGCATGGAGCCAGTTACTAGACTTGTTAACCAGGGTTTGTAAGAACTATGTTCATGTTAGTTCAGGGAAATGAACCAATAATGCCAATGCTTCTGGAGCCCCCTGTATCTCAAGGGGAAAGGGAGGCAGATGAAGGAAAGAACATTGTATGGAAAAAGAGTTATCAGGAATCCCGTTTTAGTGCCAGTTTTGTTATCTGATGGCTATGCAAATTTAACCCTTTTAGTTGCTTCTCTATAAAAGGAAAAACCCAGGATTAAATGATGCTTCGACATTTGAAAGCAGTTATTTTTATTAGGAAAATTAGATAGGTTAGACTAGGGGGTATTACAGACTGAATCAATACTCACCAACAGTACTTAACTTGGCTAGTGCCATGAATTATTTAGTGAGTGAGGTCTTGAAACTCATACTCAAAGTCCACGCTAATGACCTGGTAATTATTGTAACCGATTTTCAATGAACTGTTAACTACTCTGTTGGCACTCCAATAAAGTAGGAAACACTGTGGGAGTAGATGCTGTGCCTTATATTTGTATTTTGGGGCTATAATTCTGAATGGAAATCCTAATGTAATCAATGTACAACGCAATGGAAATCTGTACTCAAAAGAAATATTTCTCTGTGTGTTTTACTGGAATTATCATTGAATGTTACTAGTGCTTTAAGAAGTCTGAATTTGGATTCATGTGAGCAGAGAGAAAAACATAGTATGGAATGATAGAATTTTAAAGCTGACAGGATTTTGGAGAATATGCAATCCAGCCCCTTACGGAAACTCTAAAACATGTCAACAAAGAGATTATGCAACTGATATTCTTAGCAGAATTGTGTTATGGTAAAGAAATTAGAAAGAACTTTAGTCTGCACCCATCAGAGAATGAACATGTAAGTCACAGCATATCATATTGTCACATAAGGAAATATTACCTGGTAGTTAAGTGAATGAGTAGAGGTGCATATATCAACACAAACCTCAAAAATGTACTGCCGGATGAAAAGGCCAGGTGCAAAAGTCCAATGTACACAAGTAGACACATTTTATACAAGGCCATAAATATGAAAAAAATACCCGTGTGCATGTGTTAAAAATTGTAGAGACAAGAGGCATGCAGTGACAAACATCAAATTTAGGACGGTGGTTACTCAGGATGGCAAGAAAGAAGGCATAGGCGTGGGAGGGGAAAAGAAACCAAAATCTGCAGGCATTAATCCACATATCCAAAGACACAAGATAGGCTCACAGTTAGCTAGAGCTCAGGACGTCCCACTACAGAATACTATGTCCCAAATAGCTTCTGAGACTTTTGTATTTGTTCATTTCTTCTTTAGACAAAAAATGACAGCCGTATGGAATTTAACATTATAAGAGACCTTAAAAAGGTCATCTGTATAATTCCTCGCTCAAGTTTTGGCTTTTCCTTATGACAAGCCTGCTAAATGATGATCCAGCCTTTGTTAAAACACTGTAGAGTAGAACAAAAGGAAAAATAAGCTTCTCCAGGTAACAGAGTTCTGCCTTCAAGAAAGATAGTTCAGAATATGCCCAGCCCAGCTGAACACGTGCATTTTAACTTCTGAACATTTCTGAGCTGAATGCAGTTGCCTTCTTTAACTTAGTTAAGCTGAGGATCCACTCATCCAGTCCAGATTTTCTGAGCATCGACCACATGCGAGGTGCTGGGGCATGTGAGTCATGCAACACCTCTGGTCTGTGCTGTAAAATGAATTAAAAGCAGTGGAGAAGGATTTGTGATCTATCACTTGACCCTCCACTCTAAGAGATGAAAAGAGCTAACAAGGTCCATCACGAGGCCCCTCTGAAATTCAACAGCTCTTCTCTGAGAAGGGTGGCTGCTCATTGAGAGTAGGAAAGAAAATTAAGAAACAGCAGGAAGAGTCTTGAGTTTGGGAAGAAGCAGATGCAACATTTTCTGGGGCTGTCTCTGTAGCTTTGCTCCCCGCTTCCTTTCTGCCTTTCTTCTCTATCATCACGTGCTGCACTGGTCCACATGGTGGAAATCAGTCACGTAAGCTTCTGAGCTTTATATCCCATGGTCTAGGCATTCAGGCCTGTGTTCCAGGTCTCAAAAGCAAACATCTCAGGAAAAGGAGTCATTGGCCAAGCTTAGATCAGCCTCCCACAACCCAAGATGATGAGTTCACTATCCCAGGGCATCCAATAGACTACAAATAATGGGTCTACTATCACGTGGCACGCGCTTTACTACAAGTAATGAGTCCAGCATTGACCAAGTGTCTGCCAATGGACCAAATGAAGGGTTGCATTGTAACACAGCATGTCCTGGCATAACTTGGTACAGTGTGGCAGACAAGCAGATAAAACAAATAAGGGTGTGGGGGTGGTGTCCTGATGAAGGGCAGGTCCTGGGCTAAAGTGATTCATCACCATTTATGAGTGCTCAAAACATATTGAGAGAACAATGTGCAATAAAGGCATTCAGTTTATTACTAGGTGTTAAAGATCTATCTTGATGGGAAAGAATCAACCCTGTAGCAAAGCCTGACTGCTTGAACAATATTCAATTTCAGAAGACTTTAAGCAGCTTGACCCCCGTGATTCCTTCACATCTAGAGTAAGGGAAAAGGGACACAGGAATACAGAAGACTCAGAAAGCTGGGGTAGCGAGTTAAAACAAGTCTATAGGAAAAATGGAGCCGTAGGTGGCTGGGTACATAAGAATAAACATGGAATCTGGGATGCTGGTGGTACAAGGCAAAGTAAGGCCCTCACTCTCAATCTGGAAGTGGGGCAGCTGCAGGGACACTCACGACCAACACACAAGATCCTGACCTCAGGAAGCTTAATTTTACTGAGAGAGGTAGACCACGTGTAAGTAAACAAAAACAATTATTACAGGGTGAGATCAGTGCATGAAGCAAATGTGCAGAAACAATAAAACAGGTGCAGTGGGAGAAGATGTCAGGGGATACCTACTTTGCAGAGGATGCTGGGGAAGGGAACAGTGAAGCTGTGCCCTGAAAGATTAGAAAAAGCCGTCAATAGAAACGCCAACGAGATGAGCTCCAGCGGACACAAAGGCCCTGACATCAGAACCACCAAGTCAAAGAAAGATGGGTGGGGCATTGTCCAGAGGTGTGTGGAGTGAGCCTGTGTTCACTTGATTTAAAAAAAAAAAAAAATTGCTGGACAATGCCTGTGGCTCAGTGAATAGGGCACTGGCCCCATACACCGAGGGTGGTGGGTTCAAACCTGGCTCCAGCCAAACTGAAACAAAAAAATAGCCGAGCGTTGTGGTGGGTGCCTGTAGTCCCAGCTACTCGGGAGGCTGAGGCAAGAGAATTGCCCTAAGCCCAAGAGCTGGAGGTTGCTGTGAGCTGTGACGCCACAGCACTCTAGCAAGGGCAACAAGGTAAGACTCTGTCTCTAAAAAAAAAAAAAAAATTGCCACACACATCAAAATCAGAGAAAGGAATTCAAACAAGTGACTTTTTAAAGAAAAGCAATTTTATTTCTCTGAGTATATGATTGACCACAAATATAACATCCATCCATGTTAAAGATGGCTTTGTCCTAGTTTTGATATACAAAGATATCCTAAAAGAAAATATAACTTCAATACAGCAACATCACAATCAGATGAACAGCCTGGTTTTTGAAGGAAAAGAATACACTCCCTCATGACACAGGCTACAGAGAAAAGGGTTCTATCAATCTGGTCTAGAAACAAAACATTATATGTCCTACAATAAGCTTTGGTGTAGAGATAGAAAGCATACTTAGTTTGAAAAAAAGCAAGATGAAGTCTCCTAGAAACAGCAGAGGCACCAAGGCTGGTATGCTTGTAACCATCAGAGTCAACTGCATGAGGAAAGCAATCAAGTGGCGTCATTTGGAAGGAAAATGGAAGCTTACACCTACTCCATTTCACTTTCACACAGAAATGGGAGGGTAAAATACAACCAGGACTACTGATATTTGTGGCTCTTTTAAAAAGAAAACAAAAGTTGCATCTGCTTTGGCTACCTTGCCATTGACAGTAATATGTAAGATTTGAACAGAATGCTCGTCCATAGCAAGGTCAACTACTTCACTGACCAAAAACAACATGTTATTCAGGCAAAGTACCAGACTCCTGCAGAATCTGGATTGATGACAATGAGTTTCAAAAAGGTGGAACTATAGGTCTATGATTTTTTTCATGGGCTAGCAACGATAATTCATAGCTAAGTAATTGACTATAGGTGCTAATTTTGAATCCCCAACCAAATTCAGATGATCAGTACTTATTTGGTGTAAATCAGAGGGAAAATGGTAGAAATCAGACAAAATGTCTATCTAAAGGTACAAAAGTCAGAGAAGTTTCTGTGTTCCGGGGAGACGTTGGTCTGAGGACACAAAATTTCAGATTGGAGGAATAAAATCAAGACATCTATTATGCACTGGGATGACTCCAGTGTCTGACAATGACAATAAGTTATACCTTATACTTGCAAACTGCAAATTAGACTTTAAGTACAGACTTAAAGTCTTCAAGAGTAGATTTTAAGTGTTCTCCTCATAAGAAAGGATAAGTATGTGAGGTAATGCACATGCTCAGTGGGTTTACTTGGCCATTCCACAGAGCATACTAAAGACGTGTGCGATGTACACAGTAGTGCCCTACCTTTTAGGAACCAGAGACTGCTTTAATGGAAGACAATTTTCCCAAAAACCAGGGGTGGAGGATGGTTTGGGGATGACTCAAGTGCATTACATCTCCACCTCACCTCATCAAGCACTAGATTCTCATAAGGAGTGCACAGCCTAGATCCTTCAAATGCGCAGAATACAGTAGGGATCTTGCTCCTGTGAGAATGTAATGCCATCTTTTATCTGACAGGAGATGGAATCCAGGTGGTGATATGAGTGAAGGGGAGTGGCTGTAAACACAGAAGAAGCTTCCCTGGCTCACCCATGGCTCACTTCCCACTGTGCAGCCCACTTCCCGACAGCCCATGGACCTGTACTTGTCCACAGCTTGGGAGTTGGGGACCACAGCTGTATTGTATTTTTTCACAATAGAATAAACATTTTTTTTTCAGACAAGAATCTCACTCTATTACCTTGGGTAGAGTGCCCTGGTGTCATCAGAACTCACACTAACCTCAAACTCATGGACTCAAGTGATCCTCCAGCCTCAGCCTCCCAAGTAGCTGCGACTACAGGTGCCCACCACTATGCCCAGCTATTTTTTAGAGATGGGATCTTGTGCTTGCTCAGGCTGATCTTGAACTCCTGAACTCAGTAATCCACAGCAATCCACAGCCTTGGCCTCCTGGATTACTAGGATTACAGGTGTGAGCCACCATGTGTGGCCTCTAATACAATTCTTACTTGTCAATTGAAAAAATGTTAAAAATAAAAACAACAGGAGAAAAAAGTGCTTTAGAGAGAGACGAGGTAGTAGCAATCACTCCACACTCGAATACGCACTTGCGTGGGAAAAGCACATATTTCTGGCTGACTCCTCTCCTGGCTCTGCTGATCAGTGCTGCAGTAACTTTTGCTGGGTTCAGAAATGATTTCACATTGTCGGTACCATTTTATTCTTTAATTATTTATGAGTTGAAGCCCGTTTTAGCCAAAATGGAAATCTCAGACATGTTATTTACAGTCTTTTTCTTCTTGCGTCAGTTTAATATTACGGTGACCACTTTTTTCCTCCTAGAGGTACACGCCCTGTATGTAGATGAATACGGAGCAAGAGGAGACATCAGTAAATCAACACAAGTCAGCACCTGTGAGGCTGCAGTTCGTAACCTCAGCTGCAGATTAGAATCATCCGGGGAGATGAGAAACATCCCAGCCTGCCAAATTAGCATCTCCCGGGCAGGCACCGGCACCAAAATCAGGGCCTCTGGGTGTGCACTCTGCACTAGGGTGCTGGAAAGCTTCTGGTCTTCCGGGGAGCAGCTGGCTGGGAACTGCTGCTCTAACTCAGCTTCCCTAACTTCTCCACACACAGGAGGCACCTGCTGTTCTTGCTAAATTCTTCAGTAGGCCTGAAGGCACAGAGAGTTTTCATTTCTACCAAGCTTCCGGGCAAGGCTGTTGCTTTTGCGCTTTCCACATTTGGGATAATCAGAGCTCCTCAAAACGTGATCCCTGGACCTGCAGCATCAGTGTCACCAGGGATATTGTTGGAAATGGGAATTTTTAGGCCCCACCTAATGGATCAGTAACATTATGGGTGGAGGCCAGCAATCTGTTTAACAGAACCTCCTGGTGACTCTGAGGTATGTTAACGTTTGAGCACCACTGCTGGATAATAGTTTCCAGTTTACTCCAGTGTTAGGCTTTTTTTGCTTTTTTTTTGTTTCTGTTTTTATTTTGTTTTGACCATGATATTCCTTTTATTGAAAAGCAATATAAAATAGCTTTAGAAATAAAGGAAGTTAATATTTTATATTATTTCTTCTGTTATCAACATTTTTATAATTTGTGCCAGAATTTATTTCCCCCAAATATCTTTGATTTATCTGAAACATTTTACATTTGTTTAACATATTATTTATGCTTAATTTAGTTAGTGCTTAATTTAGAAGTGCTTAATAAACTGTTAATCTTAGAAAAATAGTACTGCTTTTGTTTTTTAGACGTTTCTTCTGAACATGCTTGTTTATGTACAATGTGGAAATCTGGTCCCAGTCTCTTCCACTCAGCCAACAGTTCTGTCTGTACATCTTCTGGTAGTTCATAGAAAACCCGAGGATCGCTGTCAGAAGGAAAGGTGATTTTCTCATCAAATGAATCTTTGCTTTCTATTTTCTGTAAGTCCTTCATGATGAGAGGCCATTGCTTGCTTATGACAACTATCTGTAGTTTGTTTTTTGGAAAAAAGCAGCTCACTCTGCAAATTTGGAAATGAATGGAAAACAGATACAACAGGGTTTGTATTTGAAAATGAATCCTTAAGGGTCTTTAGGTCCTTGACTCATTTGTTCACCTTTTAATCTATTATCTAAATAATACAATAATCCTTTTGGCTAGACAGATAAGATGAACTCCTGCTATTTAAGCCTGATGTTCCAGGTTCACAAGAAGATACAGAAGATACCTGTTTGCCACTGAATAAATGATCTCTAGGATTTACGGGACTATGTTGTGTTGGTTTTGCAGAAAAGAAAGGTAATACTCCTCTAGAGGCATGTAATGGACAACTCAAACTTTCTTTGTCTTGAATTTTTTCTCTAGTTTTTTCAGATAGGATTTCTTCTTGAGTATCTACTGGAAGCTGCTTGAAGACTTCTTGGCCAACACCCTCAGTAAGTGAACACAGTGGGGATTCATTATTATCTTTTCCTTTAGAAAAAGCTGCAGTATCTAACGGAGAATCCTTAGTCTTTGTACTTTTAATTTTTCCACTTGGTAGAAAACCATGGTTTATTTCTTTATCTTTGGAAAAATCTTCCCTATGCGTGTCTTTTATTTTAAAACCGTGCTTGTCAGGGTGTTTAGTTGTTGATAAACATGGCATTACATAATAATCAATAGACCCCTTCTTAGCAGTATTTAATGCTCTAAGGTTGCAGAAGCACACACTTAGAAGGGTAAGGTGAAATGGCATCTTCACATTCACCATATTTTGAAAAAGTTTCATAAGTACGTCAATCATTGGGGTCATCACATCATAATTTCCTTTTCTTAATTTATGAATTACATGGGAAGAAACAGAGCACTGACGACTCTCACAAATGCAGTGCTTTTCAGATGAATATCGACGGAGTGTTAATCTTACTATGTGGGGTTTCCTTCCATCTCGGCATATTCTGTTCAAAAGACTAGCAAGTAGTTCTTCAATCTTTTTTTTTTTTTCCGGCTTCAACTTCCTTTTTTTTTTTTGTCTTTATTATTAAATCATAGCTGTGTGCATTAGTGCAATCAAAGGGTACAATGTGCTGGTTTCATATACAATCTGAACTATTTTCATCAAACTGATTCACATAGCCTTCCTGGCATTTTCTCAGTTATTATATATGAAGACATTTGTATTCTGCATTTAGTAAGGTTTGCCTGTACCCTTCTAAGATGCACCATAGGTGTGGCCCCACCAATTATCCTCCCTCCACCCCAACCTCCCCCATCCTCTCCCTACTCTTACCCCTTTCCCCATATTCTTATGTTATAGTTGGGTTATACCCTTCATGTGAAAGCTATAAATTAGCTTCATAGTAGGGATGAGTACATTGGATACTTTTTCTTCCATTCTTGAGATACTTTGCTAAGAAGAATATGTTCCAGCTCCATCCATGTAAACATGAAAGAGGTAAAGTCTTTCTTTAAGGCTGCATAATATTCCATGGTATACATGTACCACTATTTATTAATCCATTTGTGGATCAATGGGCACTTAGGTTTC